>OX451738.1:334383344-334689820 GCA_948472305.1 Vicia faba | reverse complement strand
TTTCGTTTTCGATCCGATGTATGCACCGTGGAGTCGCTGTAACACTATGGTGTTGGCATGGATTCATCGCTCCCTTTTTGAATCCATTGCTCTCTCTGTTCTTTGGATCAAAACTGCTGCGGGAGTTTGGAAAAATTTATGCGTTAGGTTTTCGTAGAGCGACATATTCCATATTTCTGATTTGCAAAAGGATCTGTATTGATTTCGTTAAGGAACGCTTGAAGTTTCTGATTAATTCACTCAATTGAAGGTTTATTGGGATGAATTGGAGAATTATCGTCCCCTTCCTCAATGTAAGTGCTTAATTCCTTGTTCTTGTGGCACAATTGAATCTGTTAGGGCTTATCATGAACAAGATTTTGTGATTCTATTTCTCTAAGGATTGAATGAACGCTTCTTGCATTACGAATCCCAAATTATGATGAACCCTCTCCCTAATATTGAACATGCGTTTTCTCTGGTTTTGCAACAAGAGCAAGAAATGCTTAGTTCAAATCCTAACCCTACCTCTGAGGTTGCTACTGACTCTGCAATTGCTATGCAAGTTAGCACTAATCAGAGTAATTCTAACACTAGAGGTAGTTACTACAAAGGAAAGGGGAAAGGATCTTCAAAAGGAGGCAATCAATCATGTACTCACTGTGGTAAAATAAATCACATTGTTGATCATTGTTTTGAGAAGATTGGGTACCCTCCTGGATACAAGACACACAAGCCAAAAAGTTCTTCATCTCAAGCCAACAACACCTCACAATATGCTGCTTTAGAATCTGCTCCACAAGGATCTTCAACCCAGTCCACGTTTCAGTTTACTCAAGAAATGTATCAAGGTCTCCTTGAAGCTCTACAACAGTCAAAACTTGGTTCTCATCCTAAAGCCAATGCTATAACCACTACACCTTTTGCTATGCATTCACCTTCTTCCTCACCTGGTAAGCATTCCACCCTTTGGATTTTAGATACAGGTGCTACTGACCATATCAGCTTTGATATGTCATATTTTGCTTCTTATCAAAACATTATACATGTGTTTTTTTCTTTACCAAATGGTTCACAAGTCTTAGCTTCCATTTCAGGCAGTGTGGTTATATCACCATCCCTAACCATTCACCAAGTTCTTTATATTCCTTGTTTTCAGGTAAACTTAAGCTCTGCCACAAAATTAGCAAGCACTAATAATTTTCATTTGAGTTTCACTACTAATTCGTGTCAAATCTTGCAGAACCATTCTCTAGAAACGATTGGTACAACTAAGCTCCAAAGAGGCTTGTATGTGATAGATATTGCTACTTGTTTTTCTTCTTGTAATTCCGTTTCATCTAATTCCTTTGAAACATGACATTCCAGACTTGGTCACATTTCTGACTCTGGTATGCAAGTTATATCCAAACAATTTCCTTATATTCCTTGTAAAAATAACATGACACATTGTGATAGCTCTCATTTTTCTAAACAAAATAAATTTCCATTTCCTACTAGTATTACAAATTCTATGCGTTCTTTTGAAATCTTGCATGCTGATGTGTGGGGGCTCTTTTCTACAACTTTTATTTTAGGACATAGGTATTTTCTTACCCTTGTTGATGATTATTCTAAGTTCACATGGGTAATTCTCCTTAAAAGCAAAAGTGAAACCAAAAATTGTATCATTAACTTTGTAGCCTACCTAGAAATTCAATTAAACACTTCCTTGAAATTCCTCAGATTCGATAATGGAACTGAATTTGTGGTTTTAAATGATTTCCTCATGTCTAAGGGCATTATTCACCACATGTATTGTATTGAAATCCCACAACAAAACGGTGTAGTTGAGCGTAAACATCAGCATATTCTTAATGTAGCAAGATCATTATATTTTCATGCCAATATACCTTTATCTTTATGGAGTTTTTGTATCCAACATGCTATGCATATTATAAACAGAATACCTAGCCCTTTACTAAAATTCAAAACTCTTTATGAGCTGTTACATAAATCACCTCCTACTCTCCTTCATCTAAAAGTTTTCAGGTGTCTAGCTTATGCTACAACCATTCAAGCCCATCGAACCAAATTTGATCCTAGAGCAAGAAAATATGCTTTTATTGGCTACAAAGATGGGACCAAGGGATACTTACTTTATGACCTTACATCTCATGATATTTTCCTTTCCCGTAATGTCATTTTATATGAAGATGTATTCCCCTTTAAATCTATTTCATCTCCTGGTTCTTCCCAAGATTCCCAAGGTATTACTATCATTAATGAACCAATGGATAATGATAGTACACCTCCCTTGTCCACTGGTCCCTTAACAAATACCAACCTTAATTCTACCATTACACCTAATGATGTAGAACAAAACCCTATAGATCATAATTCTCACCACATATTTGTTACAATAGACCCTAACCCTACTACTGCTATTACCTCTAATCCGGCTACTCTTGTTGCCCATAACCCTGTTGTCATAGCAAATCAGCCATCCATAGATCGTACTCCTGTCCAGTCACTCCCAAGCCATCCTCCATCTTCTTTATCTTTAACAGACCCCTTTTTCCCTACTCCAGCTCATTTAAATTTTGATACTAATACATCACCTATTCCTCTTAGAATCTCAAATCGTATCAAAAGACCTCCAAGTTATTTGCAGGAATATCACTGCAATACTCTTTCTAGCTGTCCTACTCAAAAACCTACTCCCATTGTCTATCCTCTCTCTTCTGTTTTGTCTTACGATAAATTTTCTCCTGCTTATAAAATATTTTTCTATTCTATTTCTTATAATATTGAACCCAAAACATACAATCAAGCTTCTAAGTTTGACTGTTGGAAAGAGGCAATAGATGCTGAGATTGAAACTCTAAAGGTAAACAATACATGGAATGTTGTGGATCTTCATTGTGGCAAGGTTCCAATTGCTTACAAGTGGGTATATAGAATCAAATATCATGCTAATGGTTTCATAGAAAGGTACAAAGCCCGTCTTGTGGCCAAAGGCTACACACAAATGGAAGGAGTGGATTACTTTGATACATTTTTACCAGTAGCTAAGATGGATATTGTGCATGTTCTATTGGATATTGTTGCTATTAAAGGCTGGTATATAAAGAAATTGGACATGAACAACACATTTTTACATGGTGACTTACATGAGGATATTTACATGACACTTCCTCCAAATTATGCTTATGATTCTTCAAAAGTTTGCAAGTTAAACAAGTCATTGTATGGGTTAAAACAGGCTAGTCGCCAATGGTATTTCAAACTCTCTATTGCACTTATTTCCATGGGATACAAACCTTCTCAGGCTGACCAATCACTCTATGTAAATTCTCATGGATCTTCCTTTACCACATTGCTGGTTTATGTTGATGATATCATTTTGGCAGGTACATCTCTTGAAGAAATTAAATTAGTCAAACAATCTCTTGATACACAATTCAAGATCAAATATCTTGGCAAACTCATATTCTTCCTTGGATTGGAAATTGCTCGTTCTTCATCTGGCATATTTGTAAACCGACGGAAGTATGTTCTTGAACTTCTTGAAGATACTGGATTCTTATTGTCAAGCCTGTACCTGTTCTGGTTGATCCTCATACAAAGCTGTCTGCAACTAATGGTGACTTATTTGACGGTCCATCCAGCTACCGACGCCTCATTCGCAGGCTCCTCTATCTGAATCACACACGGAAAAACATTTCATTTTCTATCTGTTGTACTCCAAAATTTTCCCTCTCATGATCAAATAATCTCTCACAAGATCTCCTTGGATTCAAGACTGCACAAGTTTTAATCAGCTCAAGACACCTCCTCAAGCACTGATGGCTGAAAATTAGGGTTTAAGTTTGCACAAGGACAAATGCACTTCTAATGCCCCATATGACTTTCATGGATCATTTTGGACTCTCAAGATTGCTCATGTCGAGTTTCAAGTCTTGGAACACATTTTTGCTCAATCAATTGACCAGTTGGCCTAAAATCAACTATATCGGGGAAAAAGTCAAATGTGGTCAATTTACAGTCAAAATTCACAATTTTTGATCCATGTCAACATTATGAACTCATATATGTCATTTGATCAAGTTTAGATCACAATTCCTCAAGAAATTTGATCACATCATCAAAAGGGCAAAATGGTCAAAATTAAGGTTTTGACTGAGAAGGTGCAATTTCTGATTTTTTGACCTAGAAAATGACTTGAGGCATGATCTCAAGGTTTCAAATACTTAATTTTGATCTAATGGCATGACTCAAAATATTCCTCAAGATCAATTGGTTGACAGATGAATTTCATTCAACTGATGAAAAGTCAACTGTACACTGAAAAGTCAAACTTTGACTTTTTGGTCAAAATCAAGTATCAAAGATCACAATTTATCAAAACATGTCAAAATATGAAAAAATTTCATCAAGAAATCAAAAAGTCAAAATTTCTAAACTTAGAAATTTTTCTAAGTGTTGGAAAATTCATATTTTTTCATAACTTTGAGCCAAATTTCCACCATGATGTAAGATGATTCAAGGAAAACTTCCAACTTGAAAGTTATAGATATCAATGAGATCTAAAACAATGTATAGCATGACTTTTTCTAGAAATGCTTTGATTTTAAGTTATAAATTTATGAAGTCATGGCATTTTTGAATAAACACTTAGAGAAATTTTCAATAGATTTTGGTCAGGATTTTATCCCAACTTCTTGGCATTTTTTCACATAGTTCCAAGATGATTTTGTCAAAATTTCCAACATGAAATTTGTAGAGGGTGTTTCAAGTTTCCAAAACATCCAAGGGCATAAATTTATCATATTTGAGCTAGGAGATTCAAGGGCCTGAAGTTGGGCATTCATTCTTGAATTGCAAGCCATTTTTGTTGAAGAACACATAATCCAATTGGCATGATTTGCTGCATAATCTTATGTTGCAGGCCTCCTTGCTTGCAAATCTCATCATAATTTAATGCTTACACCCACTCTTGAGTTATTACCCAAGTGTTTGAGCCATTGTCCAAAAGATCTTTCCATTTGTGGCATAAAGGCATCATTGCTATTCTTGAAAAGTAAGCCTTTTGGTACAAAGTTTGTCTTAAGCCCATACCTTGCTTGTCGCTGATTATAATCCACCATAAATCATGGGAAGTAGTTCCTCTATACCAGCAACTTTGGTACTTCATCTTGGGACTATGGAGTACTTGACATAGTTTGTTCTTTGTAATCCAACCAAACTATAACATGCTATCTTGTAAACCTAATCAGCTCATATGCACAAACCTCTTGCCTATAAATAGAAGAAGCATTTGTAAGAGAAATGGGCCAGAAAAATAGAAGGAGAAACTAACACTCAAAATTATTTTTGCTGTCAAAAACCATATTTGTCCACAAAACCTCCATTTTTGAGCTTTGAAGTCCAAATCTTTGAATCTCATACCTTGCAAGTTTTCTCCAAACAAACCATCCAAACACTTCACATACACCATATAGAAGTTGTTCAAACATAAGAATAACTCATGTAATATCACTATCACCATCTTCCAAACTCAAAAAAATATACATTGCAACTTGACTCGGTTGGAGCAGTTCAACCATTTTCAGCACAAAAGGAAGGTTGGAGCTACTTCAAGAAGGTTCAAAGGAGCTCGATCAATCACCACTTTGCACCCGAAAACATACGTACGTGTTCTAAAGCTTCCGCTTCAAGAGGTAAACTTTCTCAAAACTGTGATATCATTGTTCATACATCATTTGCTTTTGCGTTCAAAAGATATAACAAGACAGATCAAAGAGAAAAACTAGCAAAAAAGCCAGACCAGAGGCTGACACGGGTGCCCATGTCATATGACATGGCCCGTGTCAGCTTGGTTGGGTTAAAAACATAACAAAATACAGGGACAGGGGATGACACGGGTGCTAGTGTCAAACGACACGGCCCGTGTCAATGTTACTGGTGTATACACGAGCAGAAAAAAATATGGACAGGGGCTGACACGGGCGCCCGTGTCACGTGACACGGCCGTGTCAGATTGGTTGGAACAAAAAAGTGTAGAGAAGTCATGGACAGGTTCTGACACGGGTGCCCGTGTCCACTGACACAGCCCGTGTCAGCTCAGGCACCAATTTTCTTGACTTTTGAGATTTTTTAGCTTATTTTGGACATATTGCATTTCTTGGAAATGACCTAACACTATAAAACCTTTGTTTTCAAATGAAACCTCAAAAACATTTTTCTAAACTATTAGTTTTTTTAAAAAGTTAACTTAGACTTAGGTTTTTCTTCAATGAAATTAATTACAAAATCTTTTCTTTAAAAAAATCTAAAAAAACAATTTCTCTCACTTTACATCTTCTTGCATATTTTCCTTTTTTTTTTGCATTATAAATTATGTAATTGTAAAAGCCTTGTAATAGTAATTAGGGTTTACTTTACTTGTCATCCCCATTTGTAAATTTATATCTCCCATCCCCAAGTGATGTAACAGCGTAGTAATTTTACTTTCCGCAATTTATCACTTTCATATTAAATGTTAGTAATTAGAGTTTGTATGGAAAGATAAAATCAACAATTAGTAAACCCTAATTCAAGATAAACAATGCATGCAAATCAAACACAATATTTACACTTGCACCCCTAGGGTTAATTCCACTTGTTGCCTTACAAAAATGGCCATGTTATGCATGTGAGATATCTTAGCAAAAACAAATCAAATACATGATCATAGTCCCTCGATGATGCTAGAAAAGTTGCCTTTCAAAATGATCTTAGTCCCTCAAAGAGAAATGCTAAGACATCTTACAACATTGCTACATGGCTATACGATAACCCACACTCGTCCCTTTTCATCCAAAGATATGGCTTCTTACCAAATCAATGGTAAGATAGCAATATCAAAGGAAATGAAGAAATAAACTAAGACTTTTGAGTAGGTAGATTGTTTCTAGTTGCTTGCTAAATTTCAAATCAAACACTCTTGCTTATTTTCAAAACAAACACCAACACTTTCAAAAACACTTTCAAAACATTTTCCAAACTTGAAACATTTTCAAAAGCTCAACACTTTGTATATGTTTTTACGAACAATAACTATTACAAAGTTTTCCTAATCGGTGGCTCCTTTTCAAAACACTTTCAAAAACCACACAAAGCACATTTTCAAACAAAAGCAAGTGATCTAGCAAGCAACTAAGAGCCCATAGATAACTATGGATGAAAAGGGTGCTAATATCTCCCCTTTTCATAATCCACCCCCGAACTCAAGAAATAATCTCAAAGGTCTTTCCTATTCTTTTCATCCTTTCCTTTTGGATAAAAGAAAATTCGGTGGCAACTCTTGTTAACCACAATATTTGCGATAAAACGCAAAACATACCAAGTCAGTTCTCCCACCGTATCACAGAACTGGCGACTCTAATGGGGATTAAAACTTAAAAGAGGGGTAACCTTAGGGCTAGATCACCTTTACTTGCTTTCATTGTTTGAATTGATTGTTTACATTTTGGTTCCTTGTTTAGGCTTGTTCTAATCCTCTACCCGGATTTGGGATACCTTATAGGTAAGTAGCAATATGTTGTGGAAACTGTGTGGGGTATACCGATATGGTCTAAGCAATAGCTACGTTAGTGTGACATATGTGTGGGTACCGGTAGCCCTTGAGTAGTCAATGAGAATACGGGGCCGCTGTGTGATGTCATGAAGCACTAACTAACTTTTAAAACCTTTACTTGACCAACTTGGCCATTAGGACGTAGTGAGATAACCGGATTTGGTGAAGTACGAAGTTGGTTGATACTCGATACTACACTCATTGAGGTTTGACTTTTCAAGATATTTCGGTCTCCGTGAAAGAGGCTTGCACTGAAATAATGCCCGAGAGGACAGATCAGTGATATTGAGATCCCTTAGAACCCAATTACTATTTCTAGGACAGGTTGAGCCAACTAAACTTCAAGAGGTTACTTACCTATGAGACTCCATGCAAGACTAAACCTAAGGACTTGTTTGTATTATTTGTATATATTTACTTGTACATGACATCATAAACATCATAACATCATACTTATTCTCACTAACCATTTCAAGGATTTTTGGGATTTATCTTTGTTCTGTTTTATAGGACATGGCTTCTATCTGCATGAATACTATCCAAGTCAATCTCGTAAGGATTCCTCCCCAACTTAAAGAGTTAGCATCAAGGGTCCCTGAGAATTCTCCATTCACCGAAAGACATGGTCGCCTCCTAAGCTTGGTTACCTCCAACACTGATGAAGATATGATGAAGGTGCTTTTCCAGTTCTTTGATCCTTTACACCATTGCTTCACTTTTCCCGATTATAAACTTGTGCCAACTTTGGAAGAATTCTCTCAACTCTTGAGGATTCCATTTCTCAACCAACTACCCTTCAACTGTACAGAAGGAGATCCAAAACCTGAAGAGATTTCCCAAGCACTACACTTGCAACAATATGATAACATAACTAATTGGGAAACAAGGAGTGGTGTCAAAGGTTTCTTAGCCAAGTTCTTGTTCGAGAAAGCTCAATATTGTTGGAAATATTTGTACTTACAAGCTTTTGAAGAAATCTTGGCCCTTCTCATCTATGGGATGGTTTTGTTTCCAAACCCTGACTAACTCATAGATGTAAATGCTGTCAAAATCTTCATGTCTCGCAATCCAGTGCCTACTTTATTGGGAGATATCCTACATTCTTTTCACTCTCGCACTATGAGGAAAAGAGGGATCCTCATGTGTTGCACTCCTCTCTTGGAAAGATGGTTTATTTTGCACCTTCCCCGATCTGTATTGAAGAACGAGCAAGTTTTGAGATGGTCCCATAGGCTGATGACGCTCAGACATTCAGATGTTCATTGGTGTTCTCGATCCTTGGAGAACATTACTATCATCGACTGTTGTGGCGAATTCCCTAATGTCCCTTTGCTTGGCATTAGGGCAGGTATCACTTACAACCCTTTCTTAGCTTTACGGAAGTTTGGTTATGCCCGAAGGGATGGCCCACATGAGATGCTCATCCAAGGAGTGGTATTCGACTACGAGAACGATGACCAAAGCTACCGTCAGAGGTTTATCCGAGCTTGGAGGATGGTGAGAAAAGTGGATAGTAAGATGCTGGGACACAATAACTCTATTCCCCTTGAGCCATACCTTAGGTGGGTACGAGCTCGTGCTCAGAAACTTGTGATGCCTTATCCCTCCATCTTACATGTTATCATGGAACCTGTGGTCAAAAGAGATGTCCCGTACACTGTCCTCCATCCAGACATGCCAACTTCTCTTGAAGACTTGCAAAAGGGTTGGATTCAGCTGAAGGAAGAATGAGATACTTTCGAAGCTCAATTCTATACTAGTGAGAAGAAGGTCTTGGAGCTTACAAAGCAGCTACAAGAAGAGAAGCGTGAACACCTATCTCGCGCCGAAGAGGATGCGTTCAGTCTTTTTATCTTAGAAAGTTATTTTATAAGCCCAAGAGGCATGTTGTAATCCTTTTGAACTAATTAATTAAAATTGACGTTTGTTCATTATTTTGTCTACACAAATTTAAATATCATAAATCCTTGAAATCATTTGAATATTCATCTTCCATGAATCATAACATGATAGGTTTTCACACAACATGTTTCCTTATCTTTCTGCTGTTTATTTCACAAGATGGATCTAGAGAAAACTGTGAAGGATCTTCAGGCACAAAACTCTCAATTCCAAGAGACTCTACTGGCCCTAGCCAAGGGGTAGCAAGATTTGATGGCATTGCTGGCGGTTAAGAAGAAGCCCAAGAAGAAAGCCCTGGTCAACATGGGCAGAAGGTTCAAATAGTCGGTTCGTCAGATCCCGGTAGTGGAAGAATCATCTGAAGAAGACGAGAATAAGATTGGTAAGGTTAAGAGTACCTGGGATGACTGTGTTAATGATCAAGCGTCTGATGATAATTATTTTGACGAGCAGTATCCACCCGCCGATGTCAAATACAAGCAGTTAGAAGACATATTAAAGGCCTTCGAGATCCAAGCCATCCCCGATTTAGATTTTGATGATTTGGATTTGATCTCTGGGGTTGTCATTCCCCACAAATTCAAAATACCAGTCTTTGAAAAGTACGATGGAGTTTCTTGTCCAAAACTTCACCTGAAATCTTATGTGCGCAAGATACAGCCGCATACTGTTGATAAGAAACTTCGGGTTCACTTTTTTTCAAGAGAGCTTGACTAGAACACAACTAGAATGGTTCTACCAGTTGGATGGTTCCCGCATCAATACTTGGGAGGATTTAGCTACCGCCTTCTACCATCAGTACCAGTATGATGCCGACTTGGCGCCAACGAGAGTGCAGTTGCAAGATATGACAATGGGAAAGAATGAAGGATTCAAGGAGTACGCACAAAAGTGGAGAGACCTTGCAAGTAGGTTTCAACAGCCTTTGACTGATAGAGAGCACATTGACATGTTATGGGCACTTTATCTAGTCCATTTTTAACTTGTTGGTTGGCTATTCCTCTTCCGAATTCACCGAGCTAATCTTAACCGGTGAAAGAGTTGAAAGTGGCATCAAAAGTGGGAAGATCTCCGTGGCATCTGCCTCCACTTCCAATCCTGTCAAGAAACCTTTTTCTGCAAAGAAGGAAATCAATGATGTGTACGGGGCAAGGGCCCGTACCAAGAAGAATGATCATCCGTCTGTTAACACTGTCCGAATCTCCAATCCAACTCCTACTCCAAGACCATCTACAAATCATCAATACTTTGAAACTCCGAGAAGACAATTCACGAGATTAGGCATGTCACTATCTCAAGCCCTACAACATTTTCTAAAGGCTAATTTGGTGACATTGCACGATCCTCCTGCCAACGCAGATACCTCTTCACCAAAGTATAATCCGAACTCTAAATGTGCCTACCATTCAAGTAGCCCCGGGCATGAGACTGACCAATGCTGGGCCTTGAAGAATAAAATCTAGGATTTAATCGATAACAAGACTATTGAATTTGATCCTCCTCCAACTCCGAATGTAATCACCACACCTATGCTAAACCATGGCAAGGGTATCAATACTGTTGAAGATACAATTTTTGTTGCCTCTGTTGAAGACTTGACTACTCCACTGAATATCATCAAAAAGAATCTATTGAAAGCCGGGATCTTCCCTGGCTGTGTAAAAGATTGTGTTTGCTGTACTAAACAACTCAATGGATGCGAAGGGCTGAAGGAAGACATTCAACGCCTGATGGATAGCCATAAAATTCTATTTGAGAAGACTCCGCTTTCTAAAAGTTTGACTAACAAATGTGAAGATCTCTCCATTATCACCATCTCAAACAAGCCTCTTAGGATCTCCTCCAAAGTTCCTATTAGGATTTCAAATGAACCCACTGTTGCTCCCTTAATAATTACCAATCCCGGACCAATTGCCTACTCTTCAAACAAGGCAGTGCCATGGAACTATGGTGCTGAGGTGTTTTACCATGGGATTAAACAAGGAACTTGGATCGAAGAAGAAAAAACTGATGATGTTGGTAATATAACTGGCTCAAGTAAGGTAACTCTAACTGGGAGAATATTTTCACCCAATATTTCACCACCAGTTGTTGTAAAGACACCTGTCTGCATCTCTGCCTGTGATCGGTGGATCTGGAACTGACTGTTTAACGCTGGTTCGCGAAATGTCGCGGAAGCAAGAGTCGCCACCGTCTTTTATTTTCTCCAAATGGAAAGGACAAAAGCACAGAAAAATTCCTTATAGAGATTGCTCTCGGTTCGGGAGGTAGGTTATAGAAAGGGAAGGTGTTAGCACCCTTTCTATCCATGGTTATCCATGGGCTCTTAGATACTTGCTCACTTGTGTTTTCAAAAATGGTTTGTTTGCTTTTCAACTGTGGGTTTAAAAAAAGTTTCTTTGAAAATTCCAGTTCGACTCTTGTATCGGTCCTCAAGAGTGTTTGAAAAATTGCTTTCGAAAGCTTTTTGAAAAGGTGTCGGTGTGAAAAGTATTTTTTGATTTGTTTTTGAATTTAGAGCAAGTATCTAGAGTCGTCTACCTACTCTAAGGAATTCGTCTGTGTAAATGTCCTTGAAGTAACGCCATCCTACCATTGAGAGGTAGGTAGCACCACCGTTGGAGGTGTTCGGGTCAATTCGAAGGTTCGGGACGTGGTGATCACCAGAGCAATGGGAAGATACCTTAGAAGCTACCCTCATGCCAGGTTCCCGGATCATGAGGACTTACTAAGACATCCTCTACTCGACGATCACCTTTCGAGGGGCAAGGCAACAGTGAGGCGTACCCTAGGGGTGGTGTGTGATTTGTGTGTCGTTTTCAGATATTTTGTCTTGTCATGTCATAGGTGATCTACGCTTTTGTTTTTATTTTAACATTCATTCTTGCATGCAGTTATTAACGGTTAAGAAGTTGCGAGAAATGTAAAGTTCTAAACTATTACAAAAGGCGCGGGTCCACATCGCCAAAATTTCCAGGACCCGATTTGACAGAAAAAATAAATAAAGGTAAAGTGCGAGAAATTTAAATGTCCGAGTTTACAAGGCCTTGGGAGAGGTACATAAATATTAAAAGAAAAAGAAATAAATGCGCGAATTGAATTAAAATTGGAAACGAGGGCGTTGGACCCTTTTTAATGAAATTAAATTAAATTATTAAATTAATGAAATTAAAAAGAAAAAAAGAAATTTTTTTTTTTTGAGATTTTTTGCATTTATGGTTTTTTTAATGAGAAAGATTAATTAACATATTAACCCTAATTCTAATTGTTTTTTTTTTAGTTTATTAAGAAAGTATTAAATTTTAACCTAAAATTAATCTAATTATTTACATGCGATTTGATTTATAAAAATAAATAATATTTAATTATTAGTGAGAAGAAAAGAAAAAGGAGAAAAAATTAATACAAACCCTAATTCTACAAATTTTAAATTAATTAAGAAAATGCTTGAATTAAACCTAATTTAATAGCTAAAATTAATGAATAATATTTATTTACACAAAATATATTAATTAAATAAAAATACTTATTTTTGTCTTTTTTCTGATTTTATATTGTTTTTATGTTTTTTATGAAAATATTAGATTAAAGGAATTAATTAAAAAAAACAATAATTGAATCAAATAATAAAAAAAATAATGAAAAGAATATTGCAAACCTAGGGGGTCTGTCCCCAAATTGGAGGGCTTGTTAGCATTTTAGGCCCATTAAACTCATGGCCTAGTTGACTTTTCTTGCCAGCGTGTGGGATGGTTGACTAGTACACATCATGGTCTCTGGATCCTGGCCCTTGGTTGAATGCGTTGGGACATGTGGCGTGTTAGATTGAGGAGCATATGGTGGAATTCTGGGAGTAAGCTACACACAAACACAATTAGAAAAATAATATGGAATGGGAGGGGGACCTGGGGCTCGAACCCAGGTCCTGGAGATTACCAGTGATACACTCTGCCAACTGCTCCACACGCGCCTTTTGGTTATTATATGGAAAACAAATAATATGAGACAAAATAAGCGTTAGTGCTCCTTTTAGCGCGAGAATTCAAATCCTCCAATCGTTGCCTTACACCTCACTGTCTTCTTCCTTGATGCGTTTTTTCCTGAAACAAAAAAAGAATTGGCAACGGTTTTGAACCGTCCCCAAATGTACCATTCTAGAAAATAGCGATTAGCTCCTGGAGACACATAAATTAGGCGCGAGGGATGTGTTGTGTTCGTCCGAGCATGCTGGATTCAACCATGGCATTATGGTGTCTCAATTTTACCATATTAAGAAACGCCCAAATTGAAAGCTTGGTAACCCTAGATATCTTTAATGGTGAATCCTCATATAACGCGTGAAAACTCAATCAAAGCATATGGTTAGTTTCAGAATCATCCAATTAGTAAGAATCTATGAAAAAAATGCAATGAATGTGCTTGAATTTTAAAATACGATTATGAAAAAATGTGAAAAAGTTTGAATCCCATATACCGATTCTGGGCGTTAGGGACGTGGAAAACGATTCAAATACGTTGCTTGATGTCTCAGGAAGGTGATAAGACAACTATTTTGGCTTGAAACCTCTTGGAACCCTGTTTTCAGTTTTGAAAATTTTAGGCAAAGGTGCAAGTTTGATTATGGAGTTTCTGCGCAGCTGGGTCCTCTTGGGCACGAGGGTTTGCATTCATATATGTATGTAAGTGATTAGGGTTGAGAATTTGAGTCAAAGAATCAAGGAATTGATGATAAGATATTTGATTTTTCATGCATTAGTTTTCAAATCTTTTTCATGCAAACTTAGTTCAAATCATGGCCAATTAACAAGATTCTTTCCAAATCTGATTATACACAAAATCTCAAGACTATTTCATGCACAAAAAGATTTAAAAAACCTAAGTTTAGTATTTTCCACATATCTAATTTAATTAAATGAATTATTAGTAATTAAAAATCCAAATAAATAAATAAAAATGATAAAAAACTTCCCTTTGGGCCAAATGGTCGTGCACATGCCTTGGATGATGAATTGTGGAAGAAAAAAGAGGCCCATTAGCATTTTTAAGACCTTTGAAGCAATGTTGACTTTTCAAAAATATCCAAAAATTTCCCAACTTCCACAAGGCATAACTTGCTCAATTTTTAAGCTTTGCTCATGTTCTTGGACATTTTGGAAAGGTCTTTGAGTCCTCTAACCAATACCTTTGGTCCCATGTCATTTTTATTTACCAATCTCAAGTTATGGCCTTTGACTTAAAGTCCCTTTTTGTTGACTTTTGAAAATGACCTATAATGTTGAAATTGATAACTTTTTGTGAGAGCATTTCTTGGACTTGAAGTGTGAAGAGGAGTTGTAGGAAATGTCTTTATCTTCAAAATGAGCTTTGGATGGAATTTTTCTGATAATCCATGTGGAAGTTATGCCTTGGTCAAGTTACAGTTGACTTTTTCAACTGTCCAAATATGGAAACTTTTGCATCTTGATGATTTTTGAGCCAAGCTTTGAGAATCATGATCAAGCATTGATCAAATGATGTTTGTGGCTTCAAAATGAGATGTTGACCAAAAATTTGAACTTTTGACTGTCAAATGACCATTTTGCCCCTATAGTTGACTGTAGTGCAATTAGGGTTTTTGACTGTGCAATCTTGTGCTGTAAGTCTTGAAACTTGGAATGAGGATGCTTGACCATGTTTATAGGCATATGGGACTTGATTGGACCCTTGGAAACTTCATTTTCTTTGTCAGAACCAAAACCCTAATTTTGACTGTTTAGGAGGCCCTTGAACTGTGCAACCCTTGGAGAGATTTTGAAGCTTTGACTTGGCAAATCTTGAAGAATATGGGAGGGAAAATTTTGGGGTACAACAGTTGCCCCTGTTCAATCTTCTTAGACCTGAGGATGCAGATTGGCTGACGTGCCTTTCGTAATCCGAAGGTGGAAGATGATTGAACACTAGAGTGCCCAGAAATTTGCGCTCACATAGTAGCAGTGTGATGATGGGGAATGGGCTTACAGATGCCATTTGGAGATTGATGGATAGGATGATGGGCTTATAGATGCCATCTGGATGTCGATCGCGTAAGAGATTCCTTAGCGAGAACTTGCGTACCTGCAAAAGAAAAGGATTACCTGACCCGTTACAGGAGCTGGTCTTCAAATTCTTTGCGTAGATGCGTCCTGACTGGTTACAGGAGCTGGATCTGGAGCTTCAAACGGTGATGAATGAACCAGGGGTGGTTACTACCTCAACAGGAACGGTGAGAGAACCTTGGACAATTTCAACCTCAACAGTAACGCTGAGAGAACTTTGGGCGACTTCAACCTCAACAGTAACGCTGAGAGAATATGGGGACGATTACTACCTCCACAGTAACGGGGAGAGAACCATAGACGACTTCAACCTCAACAGTAATCATTGAGAGAATCTTGGATATCTTCTACTGAGTCTTTATCAGGAAAATCTGTTAGGGGTCGATTTAACTGGACTAGAGAAGGCCTTGGACTGGATAAGAAACAGAAAAATCTTAGGGTCGATTTAACTGAACCGGTCTAGGTCTTGAAATCTTCAACTGGAATAAGTGTCAGAACGTCGCCATGCCTGTGTCACATCCGAGCTACATCTAGAAGGAGTGTTGAATAAGCAAAAGAACAGCATCCATATCTGGAGCCTTTCCAAGCTATCTCTGAAAGGAAATCTGGAAGAAGTATCAGAACGTCGCCACGCCTGGTTCACATCCGAACTATCTCTAGAAGGGAATCTGGAAGGAGTATCAGAACGTCGCCATATCTGGGTCACATCTGAACCATATCTAGAAGGAAATCTGGAGGAAGTATCAGAACGTCGCCATATCTGGTTCACATCTGAACTATATCTAGAAGGAGATCTGGAAGAAGTATCAGAATGTCGCCATATCTGGTTCACATCTGAACTATATCTAGAAGGAGATCTGGAAGAAGTATCAGAACGTCGCCATATCTGGTTCACATCTGAACTATATCTAGAAGGAAATCTGGAAGAAGTATCAGAACGTCGCCATATCTGGTTCACATCCAAACTATATATAGAAGGAAATCTGGAAGAAGTATCAGAACGTCGCCATATCTGGTTCACATCTGAACTATATCTAAAAGGAAATCTGGAAGAAGTATCAGAACGTCGCCATATCCGGTTCACATCCAAACTATATCTAGAAGGAAATCTGGAAGAAGTATCAGAACGTCGCCATATCTGGTTCACATCTGAACTATATCTAGAAGGAAATCTGGAAGAAGTATCAGAACGTCGCCATATCCGGTTCACATCTAAACTATATCTAGAAAGAGTTGCGATAGTTGATAGTAATCATTTTTGTATTGACCTTTCCTGAAAAGGTAAAGCATCAGTTGCATGCAAGATCATGATGCATGAACTGCATGATTTCAGGATGTCCTCAAAATTGATGAGATTCGTGTAGTATGGTGCATATGCATGCTATAATGTATGAAGATGTGATGTTCATGAATGTATTGTCTAAGAAAATAAATCCTTGACGGGTGCCAGGAAGTTAACTCCTGGGCTGGTGTTGAAGAGAGAGCTTTTCGCTCTGCAAGAATGAACCGGTAGGAGAAGATGACTCCGTTGGGGAATATGCTTGGAGATTACTCTGCAGAGGAGATTACTATAGGGATCTTGCTGGGGAAAATACTCTGTGGGAAGAGGGGTACTTTGCTGAAACGTTGATGGTAACTTCACTGGGGATACCATTGTTGTGTTGGAAGTGTTGATAAACTTCGCTGGGGATAAGAGGACTTCGTCGAGGACGATCTTTCCGTGGCTTTTGGCTGAGGATAACCCAGTTATATCCTGGTAAGGAAATAACTCTTTGAATAAAGCCGGGAGACGCGTTCGTGCTCTGCGAGGGTAAGCTTCCAGAATCTACTGGGGATAAGCTCACTGCTTGGGGAGATGGATTCCAACTTTCTTGGGGAAACTGGATTGGATTCTCTTGGGGAAGTTTTGAGATGTTTTGAAAGTGATTCCACCGAATGTTTGATATACCGCCGGGGAACAATCTTTAGACCAAGACTGCCGGGGATGCTTGTTAAGAAGGCGTGTATTATGCCGGGGAATGTTGAAATCTGTTGGAGGATACCCAACTTCCTTAAGGCTGATAATAGCTTTGCTTGGGGAGAGTGCATTGACTTGCTGACTCACTCTCTGGGGATTTAAGATATCTGGTTATGTTCTTCAGCTGAACCCACCTTGATACTTTGGAGGACAGAACAATTAGATTGCTTAGACAACTCTTTGTTGCCCCTGTTTCTGAGGGAGAAGATACTGGTGGAGGCCTGATGATGAGCTCATGTACAACTGCATCTTTGGAGGGAGGAAACCTGTGTAGGGTTTACTGGTAATGAGTATGTATAAGACTGCATCTGAAATGGAGAAGGAACCTGTGTAGGGTTACTTTTGATGACGAGTCCGTGTAAAACTACGTCTGGAGAGAGGGAACCTGTGTAGGGTTTCTTGATGACGAGTCCGTGTAAAACTACGTCTGGAATTTGAGAGGGGAACCTGTGTGGGGTTACCTTGATGATGAGTCCGGGTAAAACTGCATCTTTGGAAAGAGAGAACCTGTGTAGGGTTTCTTCGGGATAAGTTCGTGTAAAACTTCTTGATGAACCGGGGTAAGGTTATCTTTGAGATAAGTCCGTGTAAGACTTCTGGAGGAACTGGGGTAAGGTTACTTCAGGATAAGTTCGTGTAAAACTTCTTGATGAACCGGGGTAAGGTCATCTTGAGATAAGTCCGTGTAAGACTTCTGGAGGAACCGGGGTAAGGTTACTTCAGGATAAGTTCGTGTAAAACTTCTGGATGAACCGGGGTAAGGTCATCTTGAGATAAGCCCGTGTAAGACTTCGTCTGGAGATTGAGAAGGAAACCGGTGTAGGGTTTCCTGATGATGAGTTCGTGTGAAACTACATCTGAGGTTGAGAAGGAACCGGTGTAGGGTCGCCTGATGATGAGTTCGTGTGAAACTACATCTGAGGTTGAGAAGGAACCGGTGTAGGGTCGCCTGTTGATGAGCCCGTGTAAGGCTTCTTCTGAAAGAAAAGGAACCGGTGTAGGGTTGCCTGAGGATGATCAAGTAAATAATTGTCCTGTTTAGTTTCGGATATTAACCCACGATCAGTCGTTCACCGAATTTTCCTGGCTTGTTACCAGTGTTGATCTGAAGCTGTAAAGGTAGATGGTAATCATCTTTTGATTGACCTTTCCTTGGTACTTTGGTTGACAGAGCAACTGGATCGCCTGGACCACTCATTATTGCCCCTGTTTCTGATGTTACCTGTGGAGGTGCTTGGTGACTGCCGATTGACAAATCTTCTTTTGGTAGGCAAGTGACGAGATGCCGGGACATAGTCGTACGCTTTGATCCCTAACTTTTGCCTGGACTGCCCTTTCGGGTTTTCAGTCCATCGGGATACCCTTTTTTGCCCAAGCCGCCTTTTCAGGTTTTCGACTTGCCGGGTGCACAGATTTTTTTCATTTCATCCCTTATTTTGCCCGAACCCTTTTGGTTCGCCGGGAAGCCCTTATTTTTTCCTAGGTGTGTCAACCTAGCGTGTCTTTGATTATGCGCAGTATTTTTTCAACTATGTCCACACTCTCAGGATGTAGGGAGGTGCCCCTGTTAGAAGTGTTTTGTCATGCCATCGGAAGATCTTCGTTTGATTAGGCAAGGTGCGTTGCTGGAATTCCCCAAGTGACTCAGGCGGAGACTTGGCCCAGGCTGTTTGGCCTTTGAGAGATTCTCTGAATCTTGACTTAATTGCCCCAGATGATGGACAATAATCACGTCTGCCCCTTGATTGGAAGTGCTTTTGTTCACTAGGTATTCATCGTGCGAATTTCCCTACTGTTCAAACAAATAGTCATATGAAAACAATGTTATATCAAAAATGCAAAGCTTATGTCTGTCTTGAAGATTTTGAAAATGCATTCTTTTTCATAAAACAAGTGAATGTTTGTAAAATGTGATGTCAACTCCGTATTTACCGTAGGCCTTAAGGAGTCAGGATACCTTTCGTAACAATATGCTTTCGAACTAACCCATGCTTCAGCTAGGACTTTTAAGGGTTATAACGTGGTCGGGTTCACGGTTTAAGAAACAAAGGATAAAGGCTCAAACTTATTTGTACCCACCCGCTCTTCGTGATGTTCTTCAATCCTAAACTCAGCTGATCGTGCGTTAGACCTTATTTGAGTTTTTGTCCTGATATTCCCGTGATGGTTCAGATGTTGATAGTTTATTTTGAATAGGTAGTCATTCCTTTTTGTTATTGAGGGTTTGTGTGACCTCTTTCCTTCTTTTTTTTTTGATTTCGTTATCCCTGTTTTTTGCCTGAACTGTTTCTTTTGTGATTACAGTCAGCGGGATGCCCCAGTTTTGTAAGTCTCCTTCATAGGTTTTGACTTAATGGGTTTTTATTTTGAAAGATAATGACTGCCTATCTGTATGACTGTTCGGAACCATCACTGTTTTTTTTGTTTTGTAAGGACCTCTTTGGTGCCATTCGTTATGCACTTGGATCAACTGAGAGACTACCCTGCCCCAGGTTATGATTAAGGGTTTTAAGTTTCGAAAAGAAAAACTCCTACTTCTTTGGCTCAGAGGGGTTGACGAGGGATTATCTTCCTTATAACTCCAGTGTTTAGGGATTTGAAACAATGCCTGTACTTCATCAGCGGGGTCTGTTCAAAAGCATACTGTAGATTATGGTATCATTTTCGTCATCCTCCCTCAAGAGGCTTAGAATTATTAATCGAGAGTTGATCACCACAGAAAAATGAAAACAATTTTGAATATAATGAAAACAATTGTATTAATTCCCAAAACAGACATATGCGATGCATTGATAGAATAAAAGAGTTTGCTATGACATTAATTGTTTGTATAAGCAAAGAAAAATACAACTCGGAAATTCAAATAAACAAAAGGTCTTCAATGATTGGGCAACGGAGCAGTGATTATGTTCGGAGTCTCAGGCACTTCAAACTGAATCTCTCCGGCGTCGATCATATCTTGAATCTTATTCTTGAGGGGCCAGCAGTTGTCCGTAGTATGCCCCGGGCTATCAGAATGATATGCGCACCTATCGTTGGGATGATAGTTAGGAGCAGAAGTGTTCGGATTCCGAAGAGGAGCCCTTAAGGTGATCAGCCCTGCCTTCAACATTTGTTGTAGTGCTTGATCCAGCGACATGTTAATCTTGGTGAACTGTCGTTTGGGTGCGACCTCCTTGCGCTGCTGCCCCTGTCCTTGTTGAGCAGGTCTAGGATTGGAGATCTGGGTTGCCCCTACCTCATGACGGCTCTTTTTACCGTGCACAGCATTGGACTCTTTCTTTCCATGATGAGGCTTTCTATCAGAAGGTGCAGCCTCTTGAATCTTCCCAGACCTGATGCCAGCTTCTATTCGCTCTCCAGTCAGGATGAGATCTGTGAATCCAGCAGACGAATTCCCAATCAGGTGGTTGTAGAATGGACCAGACATGGTCCCCAAGAACATGTCCACAAGTTCACGGTCAGTCAGCGGTGGTTGTACCCTACTGGCCAGGTCTCTCCATTTCTGCGCATACTCTTTAAAACCTTCTCCTGATCCTAGCGACATACCCTGGAGTTGGGTACGCGTAGGAGCGAGGTCGGCATTGTACTGATACTGCTTGTAAAAAGCAGTAGCCAACTCCTCCCAGTTATGAACCTTGGTTCTATCCAGCTGATAGAACCATTCGAGATGAGTCCCTGAAAGACTTTCCTGGAAGAAGTGGATCCACAAGTTCTTGTCCACTGAGTACGGTTGAATCTTCCGCACATAAGACCTGAGATGCAGCCTGGGACAGGATGCCCCATCGTACTTAGCAAAAGAGGGTGCTTTGAATTTGTGTGGGATCACCACACCAGAAGTTAGACCCAAATCTCCGAAATCCAAACCAGGTACTTGTTGAATTTCCATTGCATTCAGACGGTCTTCCAACTGCTTGTACTTATCTTCAGCAGGAGAGTATTGTTCGTCGTTGAAATCTGTCTCGTTGTCGGAGACCACTGGACTAGGCACCTCTCTCTTATGGGGACTTCCTTTTCCCACAGATGGAGTTATCCTCTCAGCTTCATCCTGCAGTGTATTCCCAGATCTGCGTCTAGGGCTGAACAAAACAGTTCTCTTCTTCTTCTTCTGAATCAGAGTCTTCAATTCTTTTTGACCCTGAGCTAGGCTCATAATCAACTCCTGGAACTGGGCATTCTGGGCCTGGAGGGCCTTGATAGTTTGCTCAGTAGACGATTCAGGATTCATGACGATCGGCTGAAATAAACAGCGAAGAAGGTGAGCGACCTGCCAAAGGGTACCTGCAATGCAATGATATGAATGTATGCATGCAATGTTTTCAAGGATCTCGCAGGGTAAACAAGAGAATTGTTAGAATTGGGATCCGATGGCTTGATTGAAGAAACTGCATATTGTTGAGAGTCCTTCGTCAAGGGTCAAAGGCTCACCATATCCAGTGGGTCATAGCCCCTGACAACCTTGGCTAGAGGAAAATAAATCCTCTTTGCCCCTTGCTAGACATTTTGTTCATCATGACCTGCATCACAAGCCCTTGAGATCCTTGAAATGGGTTAGGATGTATGCAATGGTATGATGTCATGCTATGCATGGGGTGATGTAGGTAAACCCTGTTATGAGTCCCCATTAAGGACTATAAACAAACCCTGCAAGAAACTCAGTATACTTTGTTATGAGTCCCAATTAAGGACTATAAACAAAACCTGCAAGAAACCTAGTAAACCCTGTTATGAGTCCTGATTAAGGACTATAAACAAAACCTGCAAGAAACCTAGTGGACCTTGTTATGAGTCCCAATTAAGGACTATAAACAAAACCTGCAAGTAGTTCACGTGTTAGATAACAAGCATGCAAGTAGTCAAGTACGAAGGCACACAAGTCACACAAGAGAAACCCTTAGAGTTTAGGCCAGCATGGGGTCTGGGTAGTACCCTCTTGAAGTTGGTGGGTTCAACCTGTCCTATCAAAGTAACCGGGTTCTTAGAGGATCCCAATATCATTGACTACCCTCAATCGGTCATAACTCCAGCATCGCAATCTTTTCTTGCGGCCAGAACCATCACGAGAGTTTAGGCTCAATGGGCGTAGCATACTGCTACTGTTCTAATGGCCAAGTTGTGTCATTTAAGGTTCTAAGGTTGTTGGTGCTTAATGACTCCTCAGAAGACCCATATTCTCCTCGTTGCAACACAAGGGATATCGGTACAGACCAAGGTGCCACACCAACGTAGCCACTGCTTCACCCGTGTCGGTCTACGCCGGACAGGTCCCTCACAGCTTATGCTACCTAAAGAGGGTATCCCCAGATCCGGGTTAGGATCTATGTAACTCCCATGCAACCCACAAATTTAAAGCAGACAAGTCAATACAATTGAAAACACAGTTATGAACTATCCCTAAGGTACACCTCACTTTAAGTTTAATTCCCCAGCAGAGTCGCCAGTTCTGTGATCGGTGGATCTGGAACTGACTGTTTAACGCTGGTTCGCGAAATGTCGCGGAAGCAAGAGTCGCCACCGTCTTTTATTTTCTCCAAATGGAAAGGACAAAAGCACAGAAAAATTCCTTATAGAGATTGCTCTCGGTTCGGGAGGTAGGTTATAGAAAGGGAAGGTGTTAGCACCCTTTCTATCCATGGTTATCCATGGGCTCTTAGATACTTGCTCACTTGTGTTTTCAAAAATGGTTTTTTTGCTTTTCAACTGTGGGTTTAAAAAAAGTTTCTTTGAAAATTCCAGTTCGACTCTTGTATCGGTCCTCAAGAGTGTTTGAAAAATTGCTTTCGAAAGCTTTTTGAAAAGGTGTCGGTGTGAAAAGTATTTTTTGATTTGTTTTTGAATTTAGAGCAAGTATCTAGAGTCGTCTACCTACTCTAAGGAATTCGTCTGTGTAAATGTCCTTGAAGTAATGCCATCCTACCATTGAGAGGTAGGTAGCACCACCGTTGGAGGTGTTCGGGTCAATTCGAAGGTTCGGGACGTGGTGATCACCAGAGCAATGGGAAGATACCTTAGAAGCTACCCTCATGCCAGGTTCCCGGATCATGAGGACTTACTAAGACATCCTCTACTCGACGATCACCTTTCGAGGAGCAAGGCAACAGTGAGGCGTACCCTAGGGATGGTGTGTGATTTGTGTGTCGTTTTCAGATATTTTGTCTTGTCATGTCATAGGTGATCTACGCTTTTGTTTTTATTTTAACATTTATTCTTGCATGCAGTTATTAACGGTTAAGAAGTTGCGAGAAATGTAAAGTTCTAAACTATTACAAAAGGCGCGGGTCCACATCGCCAAAATTTCCAGGACCCGATTTGACAGAAAAAATAAATAAAGGTAAAGTGCGAGAAATTTAAATGTCCGAGTTTACAAGGCCTTGGGAGAGGTACATAAATATTAAAAGAAAAAGAAATAAATGCGCGAATTGAATTAAAATTGGAAACGAGGGCGTTGGACCCTTTTTAATGAAATTAAATTAAATTATTAAATTAATGAAATTAAAAAGAAAAAAAGAAATTATTATTTTTTTTTTGAGATTTTTTGCATTTATGGTTTTTTTAATGAGAAAGATTAATTAACATATTAACCCTAATTCTAATTGTTTTTTTTTAGTTTATTAAGAAAGTATTAAATTTTAACCTAAAATTAATCTAATTATTTACATGCGATTTGATTTATAAAAATAAATAATATTTAATTATTAGTGAGAAGAAAAGAAAAAGGAGAAAAAATTAATACAAACCCTAATTCTACAAATTTTAAATTAATTAAGAAAATGCTTGAATTAAACCTAATTTAATAGCTAAAATTAATGAATAATATTTATTTACACAAAATATATTAATTAAATAAAAATACTTATTTTTGTCTTTTTTCTGATTTTATATTGTTTTTATGTTTTTTATGAAAATATTAGATTAAAGGAATTAATTAAAAAAAAACAATAATTGAATCAAATAATAAAAAAAATAATGAAAAGAATATTGCAAACCTAGGGGGTCTGTCCCCAAATTGGAGGGCTTGTTAGCATTTTAGGCCCATTAAACTCATGGCCTAGTTGACTTTTCTTGCCAGCGTGTGGGATGGTTGACTAGTACACATCATGGTCTCTGGATCCTGGCCCTTGGTTGAATGCGTTGGGACATGTGGCGTGTTAGATTGAGGAGCATATGGTGGAATTCTGGGAGTAAGCTACACACAAACACAATTAGAAAAATAATATGGAATGGGAGGGGGACCTGGGGCTCGAACCCAGGTCCTGGAGATTACCAGTGATACACTCTGCCAACTGCTCCACACGCGCCTTTTGGTTATTATATGGAAAACAAATAATATGAGACAAAATAAGCGTTAGTGCTCCTTTTAGCGCGAGAATTCAAATCCTCCAATCGTTGCCTTACACCTCACTGTCTTCTTCCTTGATGCGTTTTTTCCTGAAACAAAAAAAGAATTGGCAACGGTTTTGAACCGTCCCCAAATGTACCATTCTAGAAAATAGCGATTAGCTCCTGGAGACACATAAATTAGGCGCGAGGGATGTGTTGTGTTCGTCCGAGCACGCTGGATTCAACCATGGCATTATGGTGTCTCAATTTTACCATATTAAGAAACGCCCAAATTGAAAGCTTGGTAACCCTAGATATCTTTAATGGTGAATCCTCATATAACGCGTGAAAACTCAATCAAAGCATATGGTTAGTTTCAGAATCATCCAATTAGTAAGAATCTATGAAAAAAATGCAATGAATGTGCTTGAATTTTAAAATACGATTATGAAAAAATGTGAAAAAGTTTGAATCCCATATACCGATTCTGGGCGTTAGGGACGTGGAAAACGATTCAAATACGTTGCTTGATGTCTCAGGAAGGTGATAAGACAACTATTTTGGCTTGAAACCTCTTGGAACCCTATTTTCAGTTTTGAAAATTTTAGGCAAAGGTGCAAGTTTGATTATGGAGTTTCTGCGCAGCTGGGTCCTCTTGGGCACGAGGGTTTGCATTCATATATGTATGTAAGTGATTAGGGTTGAGAATTTGAGTCAAAGAATCAAGGAATTGATGATAAGATATTTGATTTTTCATGCATTAGTTTTCAAATCTTTTTCATGCAAACTTAGTTCAAATCATGGCCAATTAACAAGATTCTTTCCAAATCTGATTATACACAAAATCTCAAGACTATTTCATGCACAAAAAGATTTAAAAAACCTAAGTTTAGTATTTTCCACATATTTAATTTAATTAAATGAATTATTAGTAATTAAAAATCCAAATAAATAAATAAAAATGATAAAAAAACTTCCCTTTGGGCCAAATGGTCGTGCACATGCCTTGGATGATGAATTGTGGAAGAAAAAAGAGGCCCATTAGCATTTTTAAGACCTTTGAAGCAATGTTGACTTTTCAAAATATCCAAAAATTTCCCAACTTCCACAAGGCATAACTTGCTCAATTTTTAAGCTTTGCTCATGTTCTTGGACATTTTGGAAAGGTCTTTGAGTCCTCTAACCAATGCCTTTTGTCCCATGTGATTTTGATTTACCAATATCAAGTTATGGCTTTTGACTTAAAGTCCCTTTTTGTTGACTTTTGAAAATGACCTATAATGTTGAAATTGATAACTTTTTGTGAGAGCATTTCTTGGACTTGAAGTGTGAAGAGGAGTTGTAGGAAATGTCTTTATCTTAAAAATGAGCTTTGGATGGAATTTTTCTGATAATCCATGTGGAAGTTATGCCTTGGTCAAGTTACAGTTGACTTTTTCAACTGTCCAAATATGGAAACTTTTGCATCTTGATGATTTTTGAGCCAAGCTTTGAGAATCCTGATCAAGCATTGATCAAATGATGTTTGTGGCTTCAAAATGAGATGTTGACCAAAAATTTGAACTTTTGACTGTCAAATGACCATTTTGCCCCTACAGTTGACTGTAGTGCAATTAGGGTTTTTGACTGTGCAATCTTGTGCTGTAAGTCTTGAAACTTGGCATGAGGATGCTTGACCATGTTTATAGGCATATGGGACTTGATTGGACCCTTGGAAACTTCATTTTCTTTGTCAGAACCAAAACCCTAATTTTGACTGTTTAGGAGGCCCTTGAACTGTGCAACCCTTGGAGAGATTTTGAAGCTTTGACTTGGCAAATCTTGAAGAATATGGGAGGGCAAATTTTGGGGTACAACACTGCCGCTAAGCTGAGTACCGATACAAGAGGTAAGGAGAAGGTTATTGAGTCGGTCGTGACAGAAATACTCGCAAAGGACGTTGCTGATGGAGAACCTTCCACCCGTAAAATGGACGAGATCCTAAAGATTATAAAAAGGAGCGACTTCAAGATTGTGGAACAGTTGTGGCAAACCCATTCTAAGATTTCTATGTTGTCTTTGCTACTCTATTCAGACGCCCATGCCTGAATATTAATCAAATTCCTGAAGAAGGCTCATGTCCCCCATGAGACAATAACTGATCAGTTTGAGAACTGCGTGGCAAGCTTGACGGCTGATAACGGTTCGGGATTTTCAGATGCTGACCTAACATCGCTTGGGAAGAACCACGATAAAGCTCTACATGTTTCTGTCGAGTGAAAAGGGACTACCTTAGCACATGTTCTAGTTGACACTGGTTCTTCTCTAAATGTGCTACCTAAGAGGGTGTTAGACTGTCTAGACTGTAAAGGTTTAGTCTTGAAGCCGAGTGATATCATTGTAAGGGCATTCGATGGATCAAAAAGGACAGTTCATGGGGAGGTAGATCTTCCAATAAAGGTGGGATCACAAGTTTTTAACTCCACCTTCTACATCATAGATATCCGTCCTGCCTATTCTTGTTTGTTGGGTCACCCTTGGATCCATAAAGCTGGGGCAGTAATCTCAACTCTTCATCAAAAACTCAAATATCCGGTTAAAGGAAGAATCGTCACCGTCTGTGGAGAAGAAGAGTTTATGGTAAGCCACCTCAACTCTTTCAAGTACATAGAGATGGATGGAGAATTCATTGAGACCCCATGTCAAGCCTTTGAGGTTGTGCCACCAATGGTTGCTGCTACCAAATGTTCCTCTGATGAATTGAAAGCTGTTAAGGTTGTACCGAAGATGGTTTCAGTCAAAGGTGCTCGTCCTACAATTGAAGAAGGAAGCTGTGATAATTGGGGGCAACTCCTTGATATCCATTTCAAAGCGGACAAGTTTGGTTTGGGTTTTACCGTCAAGGCTCAGAAGGAAGTGAGGCGTGCGCGTGCAGGAAAGCCACCTCTCCATATTGGAAGCCGTGAAGTTAACACTATAGGTGACTCTGATGAAGAAGCTGCATTTGAAGATTGTGTGTATTTAACTACAATGGAGCTGAAGAATTGGCATCCAAAGGACTTCGTGCCCATCTCCTTCATTGAGGAGTAATCTACTTGTTATTTCTTTTCTTTCAATTCAAGAACATTTTGTCTATAATATTTAACAATGACTTTTAAGCCATGTGCCTGGCCCGGGAAACTTTGGTCCATTTGTCAAGGGTTTTATTTATGTTCATCTAATCATATGATCATTCAATACAAATCATTGGAATCTTTTGCATTCAAATCTTTGTGATCATTGTCTTTCTTTTCTTCAAATACATTTTTCAAAAAATATCCATGTATCTTACATGCATACACACACACACACACACACACACACTCACACACACACACACACACACACACACACACACACACACACTATTGTAGGTCCTCATCCACTCTGGATCTTATTGCTAATGACTCTACTTTTTCTGACTATGACTTCAAATGTCCAATTAACCAAGCCGAAGACGAAGGCGAGGAAGATTATGAAATACCAGAACTAGCCAGATTTCTGTTACAAGAGGAAAAAGCTATTCATCCGCACGAAGAATCAGTTGAAGTCATCAATTTGGGTACTGAGATAGACAAGAAGGAAATCAAGATCGATGCTAACTTAGAAGACAATGTCAAGAGCAGGTTGGTTCAAATGTTGCACGACTATGTGGAAGTGTTTGCTTGGTCATATGAAGATATGACAGGGTTGGATACTGACATCGTAGTTCATCGTCTACCGGCAAAAGAAGACTGTACTCCTGTTAAACAAAAGGTTCGTCGCATGAGGCCTGATATGTTTGAGAAGATAAAAGCTGAAGTGATGAAACAATTTGATGCAGGGTTCCTAGCTGTGACATCCTATACCTAATGGGTTGCAAATGTGGTGCCAGTACCTAATAAAGACGGAAAAGTTCGCATGTGCGTAGACTATAGGGATCTGAATAGGGCAAGCCCCAAGGATGACTTCCCTCTACCACACATTTACGTCTTGGTCGATAACACTGCTCAGCATAAAGTCTTCTCTTTCATGGATGGTTTCTCCGGCTATAATCAAATTAGGATGGCTCCCGAAGACATGGAGAAGACTACTTTCGTTACGCAATGGGGCACCTTCTGTTACAAGGTCATGCCGTTCGGATTGAAGAATGTAGGGGCAACATATCAAAGGGCTATGATAGCTTTGTTTCATGATATGATCCATCATGAAATAGAGGTATATATGAATGATATGATTTCCAGATCACAAAATGAAGAGGAACATATCGATCACCTGTACAAGCTATTCGAAAGATTGAAAAAGTACAAGTTGAGGTTAAACCCTAACAAGTGCACATTTGGAGTACGATCTGGAAAGCTTCTAGGTTTTGTTGTCAGCAATAAAGGCATTGAAGTTGATCCTGCCAAGTTGAAGGCCATCCAAGAAATTCCAGCCCCCCACTCTGAAAAAGAAGTTAGAGGATTCTTGGGTCGTCTCAACTAAACCGCTTGCTTCATATCTCACTTGACTGCTACTTGTGAGCCAATATTCAAACTCTTGAAGAAAGATCAAGTAGTCAGATAGAATGATGAATGCCAAGCTTCCTTTGACAAAATTAAAGAATATCTACAAGAACCTCCTATTCTCATGCCTCCAGTTGAAGGAAGACCCTTGATCATGTACTTGAGTCTATGGGGTGTGTTTTGGGCCAACATGACGAGTCTGGCCAAAAAGAGCATGTTATTTATTACCTGAGCAAAAAGTTTACCGACTGTGAAACCAGATATTCACTGCTCAAGAAAACTTGCTACGCTCTGGCATGGGCTGCTCGCTGGCTAAGACAGTATATGTTGACTCACACCACTCTGTTGATTTCTAAGATGGACCCAATCAAGTACATCTTCGAGAAACCTGCCCTCTCCGGACGGATAGCCAGATGTCAAATGATCTTGATTGAGTACGACATTCAATACACAACACAAAAGGCCATCAAAGGAAGCGTACTAGCGGATAATTCGGCCCATCAAGCTATGGATGATTATCAGTCTATGAACTTTGATTTCCCAGATGAGAACATCATGCTGGTGACCGACTGTGCGAAACCTGGACCGTATGACGGACCTGAACAAGGATCCCGATGGACTATGGTCTTCGATGGGGCTTCCAACACTTTGGGTAACAGAATTGGTGCTGTGATCATCTCCCCTGAAGGTTGCCACACTCCTTTCACTTCCAGACTATGCTTTGATTGCACGAACAATATGGCTGAGTACGAAGCGTTCATTTTGGGTCTGAAGGCTACTATTGACTTGAGGACCAAGCATTTGAATGTGTTTGGATATTCCACTATAGTGATTATCCAAGTAAAAGGAGATTGGGATACTAAACAACCTAATCTCATCGCTTACAAGGAACTTGTGCTATCTCTAATTCCTTACTTCGAAGAGATCACCTTTGAGCATTTCCCTAGGGAAGAGAATCAGCTAGCCAACGCCTTGGCAAACATGTCTTCAATGTTCAAGGTCAAATGGCACAACGAAGCCCCCATGATTACAATTGAAAGATTCGACGAACCTGCGCATTGCTGTGAGCTTGACACCAATACGGAAAAACCCTGGTACCACGAGGTGAAGAGATGCCTTGAAGCACAAGAGTATCCAGAGGGAGCATCCATCAATGACAGAAAGTTCTTACGAAGATTTTCAGCCAAATTCTTCTTAAGTAACGGAATTTTGTACAAGCGCAACCATGAATCTACTCTACTCTGATGTATGGACAAGAAGGAGACATAGGAAATTATGGAATACATGCACGATGGTCTCTTTGTAGCTCACTCAAGCGGACATACGATGGCCAAGAAAATCTTAAGGGCTGGCTACTATTGGTCAACAATGGAGACTGATTACCGTCAACATTCAATAACTTGTCACAAGTTCCAAATCCATGCTGACAAGGTCCATGTGCCTCCTATCCCTATAAACGTCATGACCGCTCAGTGGCCATTTGCAATGTGGGGCATTGACATGATTGGAGAAATCAATCCCTCCGCTTCCAACGGACACTGCTTCATTCTTGTCGCTATCCACTATTTCACCAAGTGGGTCGAAGTCGCCTCATTTTCCTCAGTCACAAAGAATGTGGTAGCCAGATTCTTCAAACATAACCTCATCTGCCGCTATGGTATCCCCGAAAGGATTATCACCGACAATGGGACTAACCTCAACAATGCTATGATTACTGAACTTTGCACTCAGTTCAATATCAAGCATCACAATTCTTCTCCATATAGACCTAAAATGAATGGCACAATCGAAGCGACCAACAAAGACATTAAGAAGATTGTGTAGAAGATGGTAGTGACCTACAAGGATTGACAAGAGATGTTACCGTTTTCTCTTCATGGCCACTGCACTTCAGATAGAACATCAACTGGGGCAACTCCCTTTTCCTTAGTCTATGGCATGGAAGCTGTTTTGCCAGTGGAAGTTCAGATTTCCTCACTAAGGATTATGAAGGAAGCAGGCTTGGGCGAAGGCGAGTGGATTCAGATAAGATTGGATTAGTTGAACTTGATTGATGAAAAACGACTGGCTGCTGTTTGTCATGGTCAGACGTACCAAAAATGTATGATCAAGGCTTTCAATAAAAAGATCAAGCCTCGAGTATATCAAGCCGGTGATTGGTGATAAAGCGCATCATTCTGCCACAAGGCGACCCCAGAGGCAAATGGACCCCCACCTACGAAGGGTCATTTGTTGTCAAGAGAGTTTTCTCTGGAGGTGCCATGATGCTGACTACCATGGATGGTGAAGACTTCCCACATCCTATAAACACAGACATAGTTAAAAAATACTACGCATGAGACCCGCTAGGTTGATACACCTAGGCAAAATAAGGGCATCTCGGCAAACCAAAAGGTTTGGGAAAAAATTAGGGATATATTCAAAAGATTGTACACCCGACAAGTTGAAAACCCGAAAGGGCGACTTGGGAAAAAATGGGTATCCTGGTGGGCTAAAAACCCAAAAGGGCGGTCCAGGCAAAAGTTAAGGATTGAAAGCGCATGACTATGTCCCGTGGAATCACCACAATCAACTTTATCACCAGAGTCCGAGTTCAAACGGTCCAAGACCAATCCAATCAACATCTATCAACGACAAGGAGCATTCGAAGACATTGGGGCAATAGTAGAGTTGGAATGCAATGAGATTATTTCACATGACTATTTGTTCTCAATTTTGTTTTCCTTTCGAAGATTTCCTCTTACTAGGATCTCCGTCTCTTTGTACAAAAACGCCTATTCATGGGCAAAATATCAATACAAATATACTTTGAAGTGCAAACTTTCTGTTTTTGTTTTAAATGCAAATTTGTCCAATGACTAAAATTGAACGAACATATGCATATGAACATAATTAAAAGTATTTCGCACATGTGACCTGTTAAGCAGCAACAAGTACCTATTTAATGTATATGGAATATCCCGACAAGAGTTGTTTCATTAGCATTATCCCCACACGGAAAGCTACAATGAACCATTCCTCAACAAAGTTACCCATAAAGTCTCTTTGCACAGGTTAATCTCCAGCTAGAGTCTCAATCTCTTGACAACTCTTTCCCTAGCTAAGTTGAGCCTAAAATTAGAAGCTTTGTAGATCTCTTTCTCAGGGAACTCACCTCGTCATCAGTTCATCAAGTTTTCATCAACAGGGTTTATTTCCCCAACATGGTTTATTTCCCCAACATGGCTTATTTCCCCAACAAACAACGAGTAGCATAACTCCCCAGCCGAGTTTATATTCCCCTGACATAGTCTATCTTCCCCAGCTAAGCCTGTTATCCCCATCTGAGTATATCCTCCCCAGCTGAGTCTGTCTTCCCCGACTGAGTCTACACTCTCCAGCTTGAGTTTGCCTTTCATATTATTACAAATCATAGGGCCACAACCCCTATTCCCCAGTAAAGTCGTCAACAAAACCTTTACTATCTCCAAAAGACACTATGAAGCCTGGACTCGACCAGATGATAGTAAAAATTTCAAGCTACTATGAAGCCTGGACCCGACCAGATAATAGTCAACTTCTCAAGTCACTATAGAGCCTGAACCTGATCAGATAATAGTGTAACCTTTCAACTAACTATGAAGACTGGATCCAACCAGATAATAGTTAACTTCGCAAGATACTATGAAACCTGAACCCGGCCAGATAATAGTTTAACTCTTCAAAGATATAGAAAAACCTGGACTTAACCATACTAGGGTTTAACTTCTTTTCCCCAGTAGAGTTTGCCTCTACCCCAACAAGTTACTGTGAAGCCTGGATAAGACCAGATATCAGTTTTCAACTTCATCTTTTCAACAAAGTTATTGTGAAACCTGGATCCGACCAGATAGAAATTCCCCTCAAAAGTTTATTGTGGAACCTAGAATCTGACCAGATACCAGTTCAACTCTATCTCTCCAGTCAAGTTTATTGTGAAGCCTGGACCCGACCAATACCAGTTCAACTCTATCTCTTTAGTCAAGTTTATTGTGAAGCCTGGACCCGACCAGATAATAATTAACTTCATCCACCTCAAAATCTGTAAAGCCTGGATCCGACCAAATATCAATTCAACTTCGTCCATTCAAGTAAGCTATTGCGAAGCCTGGAGTCTAACCAAATAACAACTAGCTACAATCCCAGCAAGACATTATGAAGCATGAACCCGACCAGATAGTAGTTACCACTTCAAGTTACTAGGAAGCCTGGACCCGACCAGATATCAGTTCAACTTCATTCTTTCTAGCCAGTTACTTCAAAAGCCTGGATCCGACCAGATAACAATTAACTTCCTTATTCCCAGTAGGTTGTTGTGAAACTGAGAATCCAACCAGATAACAACCTAACTTCACTCTCCCCAATTTTCTACAAAGCCTAGAATTCGACTAGATAACAATTAATTTATTCTTCCCCAGTAAGTTACCACGAAGCCTGGATCGGACCAGATAGCAGTTGACTTCCTCATTCTCAGCAAGTTGTGAAGCCTGGACCCGACCAGATAACAACTAACATTCAAGAAATATTCTCCAGTGGAATAATTCTGCCAACAAAGTTTGAAGATATGTATACTCTTCATCCCTAAACAGTGATCCGAGATTCAACTTCCCAGGAACTCCACAGCAGTAGTTAGTGATTCATTTTCCCAGACAAAAATGCATCTCACATTCATACATCATAGCATATACATATAAAATGCATCTAGCATAAAACCACATCTTGAGAACATCATGCATACATATGCATTTAACTAACCTTTTTTTCCCACAGGTGAAACATCAAGTTTTAGTATAAATCGACCAAAGATTTGTGCTGATACTTCTTCTAGTGTTTACCATCATTCCTCCAAATGGAATCTATATGCCCATTCTCAATACAACTTCGAGTGTAAATTTCTGGGTACTCTAGTGTTCAATCATCTCCCACCTTCAAGTCACGAATGGCAGATCCGCTAATCTAACTCTTCAGGTTTAAGAAGATTGAACAGGGGCAGATGTTGTACCCCAAAATTTTCCCTCTCATTTATAAAATAATCTCTCACAAGATCTCCTTGGATTCAAGATTGCACAAGTTTTAATCAGCTCAAGACACCTCCTCAAGCACTGATGGCTGAAAATTAGAGTTTGAGTTTTCACAAGGAAAAATGGGATTCTAATGCCCCATATTACTTTAATGGATCATTTTTTACTCTCAAGATTGCTCATGTCGAGTTTCAAGTCTTGGATCACATTTTTGCTCAGTCAATTGACCAGTTGACCTAAAATCAGATGTATTGGGGAAAACGTCAATTGTGGTCAATTTACAGTCAAACTTCATAATTTTTTTATCCATATCAACATTATGAACTCATACATGTCATTTGATCAAGGTTGGATCATAATTCCTCAAGAAATTTGATCAGATCATCAAAAGGGCAAAATTGTCAAAATTAGTGTTTTGACTAAGAAGGTGCAATTTCTGATTTTTTGACCTAGAAAATGACTTGAGGCATGATCTAAATGTTTAAAATACTTCATTTTGATCTAATTTCATGTCTCAAAACATTCCTCAAGATCAATTGGTTGACAGATGAATTTCATTCAACTGATGAAAAGTCAACTGTACACTGAAAAGTCAAACTTTGACTTTTTGGTCAAAATCAAGTATCAAAGATCACAATTCATCAAAAAATGTCAAAATATGAAACTTTTTCATCAAGAAATAAAAAATTCAAGATTTCATTTTGAAAAGTCAAAATTTCTAAACTTAGAAATTTTTCTAAGTGTTGGAAAATTCATATTTTTTCATAACTTTGAGCCAACTTTCCACCATGATGCAAGATGATTCAAGGAAAACTTCCAACTTGAAAGTTGTAGATATCAATGAGATATAAAACAATTTAGAGCAGGAATTTTTCTAGAAATGCTTGGATTTTAAGTTATAAATTCATGAAGTCATGGCATTTTCGAATAAACACTTAGAGAAATTTTCAACAGATTTTGGTCAGGATTTATTCCTAACTTCTTGGCATTTTTTCACATAGTTCCAAGATGATTTTGTCAAAATGGCCACATGAAAGTTGTAGAGGATGTTTCAAGCTTTCCAAAACATACAAGGGCATACATTTATCATATTTGAGCTAGGAGATTCAAGGGCCTGAAGTTGGGCATTCATTCTTGAATTGCAAACCATTTTTGTTGAAGAACACATAATCTAATTGGCATGATTTACTTCATAACCTTATGTTGAAGTCCTCCTTGATTTCAAATCTCATCATAATTTAATGCTTACACCCACTCTTGAGCTATTACACAAGTGTTTGAGCCATTGTCTAAAAGATCTTTCCATTTATGGCATAAATGCACCATTGTTATTCTTGAAAAGTAAGCCTTTTGGTAAAAAGTTTGTCTTAAGCCCATACCTTGCTTGTTGTTGATTATACTCCACCATAAATCATGGGAAGTAGCTCCTCTATACCAACAACTTTGGTACTTCATCTTGGGACTATGGAGTACTTGACATAGTTTGATCTTTGTAATCCAACGAAACCATAAGATGTTGTCTTGTAAATCTAATCAGCTCATATGCACAAAACTCTTTCCTATAAATAGAAGAAGCATTTTCAAGAGAAAGGGGCCAGAAAAATAGAAGGAGAAACTAACCCTCAAAATCATTTTTGCTGTCAAAATCCAGATTTGTCCACAAAACCTCCATTTTTGAGCTTTGAAGTCCAAATCTTTGAATCTCATAACTTGCAAGTTTTCTCCAAACAAACCATCCAAACACTTCACATACACCATATAGAAGTTGTTCAAACATAAGAATAACTCATGTAACATCACTATCACCATCTTCCAAACTCAAAAATATACATTGCAACTTGACTCGGTTGGAGCAGTTCAACCATTTTCAGCATAAAAGGAAGGTTGAAGCTACTTCAAGAAGGTTCAAAGGAGCTCGATCAATCACCACTTTGCACCCGAAAACATACGTACATGTTCTAAAGCTTCTTCTTCGAGAGGTAAACTTTCTCAAAACTGTGATATCATTGTTAATACATCATTTGCTTTTGCGTTCAAAAGATATAACAAGACATATCAAAGAGAAAAACTAGCAAAAAAGCCAGACTAGAGGCTGACACGGGTGCGCGTGTCACATGACACGGTCAGTGTCAGCTTGGTTAGGTTAAAAACATTACAAAATGCAGGGATAAGGGATGACACGGGTTCCCGTGTCAAACGACACGGCTGGTGTCAATGTTACTGGTGCATACACGAGCAGAAAAAAGAGGGACAAGGACTGACACGGGCGCCCGTGTCACGTGACACAGCCATGTCAGATTGGTTGGAACAAAAAAAGTGTATAGAATTCATGGACAGGTCCTGACATGGTTTCCCGTGTCCACTGACATGGCCCGTGTCAGCTCAGACACCAATTTTCTTGATTTTTGAGATTTTTTAGCTTATTTTGGACATATTGCATTGCTTGAAATGACCTAACACTATAAAACCTTTGTTTTAAAATGAAACCTCAAAAACATTTTTCTAAACAATTAGTTTTTTTTAAAAGTTAACTTAGACTTAGGTTTTTCTTCAATGAAATTAATTACAAAATCTTTTCTATAAAAAAACCTAAAAACACAATTTCTCTCACTTTACATCTTCTTGCATATTTTACTTTTTTTTTGCATTATATATCATGTAATTATCAAAGCCTTGTAATAGTAATTATGGTTTACTTTACTTGTCATCCCTATTTGTAAATTTATATCCCCCATCCCCAAGTGATGTAATAGCGTAGTAATTTTACTTTCCGCAATTTATCGCTTTCATATTAAATGTTAGTAATTAGGGTTTGTATGGAAAGATAAAATCAACAATTAGGAAACCCTAATTCAAGATAAACAATGCATGCAAATCAAACACAATATTCACACTTTCACCCCTAGGGTTAATTCCACTTGTTGCCTTACAAAAATGGCCATGTTATGCATGTGGGATATCTTAGCAAAAACAAATCAAATACAAGATCATAGTCCCTCGATGATGCTATCAAATTTGCCTTTCAAAATGATCTTATTCCCTCAAAGAGAAATGCTAAGACATCTTACAACATTGATATCATGACTATACGATGACCCACGCCCGTCCCTTTACATCCAAAGATAAGGCTTCTTACCAAATCAATGGTAAATGAGCAATATCAAAGGAAAGGAAGAAATGAACTAAGACTTTTGAGTAGGTAGATTGTTCCTAGTTTCTTGCTCAATTTCAAGTCAAACACTCTTGCTTATTTTCAAAACAAACACCAACACTTTCAAAACATTTTCCAAACTTGAAACATTTTCAAAAGCTCAACACTTTGTATACGTTCTTACGAACGAGCACTATTACAAAGTTTGCCTAAATGATGGTGCCTTTTCAAAACACTTTCAAAAACTACACAAAGCACATTTTCAAACAAAAGCAAGTGATCTAGCAAGAAACTAAGAGCCCGTAGATAACTATGGATGAAAATGGTGCTAATACCTTCCCTTTTCATAATCTACCCCCCAAACTCAAGAAATAATCTCAAAGGTCTTTCCTGTTCTTTTCAGCCTTTCCTTTTGGATAAAAGAAAAGTCGGTGGCGACTCTTGCTAACCGCAACATTTGTGATAAAATGCAAAACATATCAAGTCAGTTCTGCCACTGTATCACACTATCCAACATCTTAGTCAGTATGTCTCCAAGCCTTTGATCTCTCTATTTGTTATGCGTTTGTTGGTCACTTAAGTGTGCTGACGTTTCTTTGATCCGTTGGTGGATCAGGTACCGGCAACACCGATGATGTATGGTGATAGACGTACGAACTACTCACACCTCCGGTGTTGTGCGATTGGGAAACGGAAACGACCTTGGTGGAAATGGACCGGTCAAACTTTTGGCCATCAAATTCGCCATCCACGGATTTGTGGCAAGGACGCGTTACACTGTAATGGTTGATCGTCAGAGAGTCACAACCGTTGCGACTATAGTGACTCTTTGGATCGGGTTGATGAAATTTCCTATTAGATTCTTATTAGAGATTTTTTTAATTTGTCCAGTACCAACATACGACTGGGTACAAGTTCCTTACAATAAAGTTTTTGGAGTTCCTTTTGACGAGCTTTGGCTTTCTGAATATTCTCTTGAAGCATTTTGATTTTTCCCTCCCAAGAGGAAATATTGGCAGAACAATTTCCAAATTCTTTTTTGCTTTGCGAAAAACCAACTCTTCAACTTTTTTGTTGGATTCAGTGACTGCATCCTATTCTGCAACTTGGGTTTCCAGTTTGTTGCCAATCTTGTTTGAAACTTCCTGCTTATGCAGGAGATTCATAGTGACTTGATCTAGAAGAAATCCAAGGTCAACGATGATGTCTGAAGTCTTTGGAAAATCTTTAAGATGTCTACTTCTTTTACCAACTCCTTAATACTATAACAAGCATGAGTGTTATTTTCTAGAAATTTGAGTAAATCAATATCAAAGGCTTTTGCCTTGATTTATCTAAGGAGTTGATCAACATGTGGTGTAGAGGATTGGCTTCCAGAAGCAGTCGAAGATTTGGTGCCTTTCTCAGAAGAGATGGCCCTTGAATTGATGATTGTTGTGATCGGTGGAAATGAGAACTGACTGTTTAACGCTGGTTTCGCGAAATGTCGCGGTAAGCAAGAGTCGCCACCGTCTTTTATTTTCTCCAACATGGACAGGACAAAAGCACAGCAAAATTCCTTATGAGATATGTTTCTCGGTTCGGGAGGTAGATTTATAGAAAGGGAAGGTGTTAGCACCCTTTCTATCCATGGTTATCCATGGGCTCTTAGGTACTTGCTCTTATGTTTTCAAAATGTTTGTTTTCTTTTCAAAATGTGAGTGGGTTTTGCAAAAGTTTCGTTGAAAGATTTTTGAATAACTCTTGTATCAGTCCTCAAGAGTGTTTGAAAAATTGTTTTGAAAGCTTTTTGAAAAGTGTCGGTGTGAAAAGATGTTTTGATTTGTTTTTGAATAGAGCAAGTATCCATGAGTCATCTACCTACCCTAAGGAATTAAGCTGTGTAAGTGTCCTTTAGGTAGTGCCATCCCACCATTGAGAGGTAGGTAGCACCACTGTTGGAGGTAGTCGGGTTAATTCGATTGTAGGGACAATGTGGTCACCGAAGCAACAGTTAGGACACCTTAGAAGCTACCCTTATATACTTGATCCTTTTTTTAATCCGAGGCAACCTTTCGAGGCAACTATTTCGAGGCAACTGTTTCGAGGCAACTGTTCGAGGCAACTGGATCATGGACATAAGGACCGCTAAAATGTCCTATACTTGACGACCACGTTTCGAAGGCAACGAGTGAGGCGTACCCTAGAAGTGGTGTGTGCATTGTGTGTTGTATTCAGTTAATGTTTGTCTTGGTAATTAGTGAGCTACGAGTTGTTTTTATTTACAAACATTCTTTCATGCAAGTTTAGCAGTTAAGGGGTGCAGAAAGTAAATTGCGGAAACATAAATCCTACGCTATTACAAGGCGCGGGTCTATACATCGCCAAAAATTACAAAGACCCGTTTTTGGTAAATGAGTACGGAAAGTAAATAAAAACAGTAAAAGTCCTAATTACTATTACATCCGAAGGCAGTTACATAATAATCCAAAATAAGGAATTAAAATTAAAATGCGCGCGAAAGAAGAATCAGGAATGTCTTAAGGGTGTTGACCCTTTTAGAAAAGAAATTGATTTTTTTTTGTCTTTTTTGTAATTTAAGTGAAATTAAAACTAACTAATGACTAATTAATTAATTTAATTAAAAGAAAATATTTTTTTGTGTTTTTATGTTTTTATGAAATAAAATAAAAGAATTAAAATTCTAAGTCAACCTAATTCTAAGTTATTTTAGTTATTTAAAAAAGGTTAAAATGGCCTAATTAAAACTATTTATTTGTTAATATTTTATTTACAAAAATAATATGAGAATAATAATAATAATGTTAATTCTATTTTTTTGATTTTTTTATGAAAATATGTTAATTATGTTAATGGTTAATTAATTGTTAATAAGAAAATAAGGCAAATAAAAATGAAAAATGGCAAAAATAAAAAGAGGAAGATTAAAACCCAAGGGGGTGTGGCTGGAATTTGAGGGTGTTGGATTGAGATTTGAGGCCCATTTGAACAAGGCCTGTTGACTTTCCTTGATTGCCTGCAGCATGCTCTGACTGAGCACATGGTATTCGTCACCTTTCATCCTTTGGATCTACATCTGTGGACACTTGGAGCGCTGGGATGTGAGGCTTATGGTGCACCTTATCTTGGAACCTGCACAGGAAAGCATTGAAAAAAATAATATGGAAATTATAGGGGGACCTGGGAATCGAACCCAGGTCCTAATGATTACCAGCCAACTCACATCAACCACTACATCATTCGCTTGTTTGTGTCAAGATACCACTTCATCGCGCCTTTTTTATTATCCTTCTCTTGTAATTACTTTCCCCTTTTGTCATCCTAATAGATTGTTTTCCATTCTTCTTCTTTAAAGAGTAGAAAAAAAAGAGGCACCTTTATTCTCCCTTTCCTGCATACACAAAAACAAAAAAAACAAAATGTTGACAAAAAAAAAAGTAATTACACGCAGAGGGTTCTCGGATCTGCAGCGGTTCTGCAAGATGTTTTGGTCTAATAGTGAAATTTAGTGAATAGATGTAAATGATAGTGGTTTGGAAATTCAGATTGAAAAGTTGTTGGTAGTAGTCATGGATGGAGAAGGAAATTAAAGATTCGTGGTGTATAAAACACAAGTAAGAAAAGTATAAAAATTAGTTGTTAGCTATGTAAAAAAAATGAAATGAATGGAGTACGAAAGAAAAATTGTGAGCATGGATAGGGATTTTCTGCAGAGCTTTTTTTTTGGAATTTTGTTTTTTCTTTTTAGAGAGTTATATCCCTCGTAAATGGTATGAGAGGCTTGCATATATGTCTTTGAATGAGAATCAAGCAATAATGTGAGCCATTAACCCTTGCAATGAAATTTGAGATTTCCTCCATAACCACCATTGAAGCAACTTACCATTCTTGTCAAAATTTGAATTTCTTGCTTGGAATAGGCCTTGCACGAATTTGGAAGGTGAATGATGGTGTATCAAAGCTATTCAAACTCAAAGATATCCCTCCATTAATTTTCTTGATTTTTATTTGAATTTTAAAGATTTAAAATGATTTAAATCAAGTAAAATTAAATAAAAATGGAAAAATTAATTTTTAATCTTGAAATAAATTGTGGGACACGTGGGAGGCATGGCCAAGCTGAATCAAGTGGAAAAAGTGGGCCCCTTTTGTCAAAAATGAAGTTTCAAGGATAATTGACTTTGGCCATTTCACAAAAATTTCCCAACTTCTCCAATGCATATCTTGCTCAATTTTGAAGCTATGAACATGTTCTTGGAAATTTTGGATAGGTCTTGAAGTCCTCTAACCAATGTCTTTGGTCCCATGTCATTTTGATTTACCAATCTCAAGTTATGGTCTTTGACTTAAAGTGCCTTTTTGTTGACTTTTGAAAATGACCTATAATGTTGAAATTGATAACTTTTTGTGAGAGCATTTATTGGACTTGGAATGTGAATATGAGTTGTAGGAAATGTCCCCCCCCCTTCAAAATGAGCATTGGATGGGATTTTTATGGTGAACCATGAAAAAGTTATGCCTTGGTCAAGTTACAGTTGACTTTTCAATTGTCCAAAAATAGAAACTTTTGCATCTTGATGATTTTTGAGCCATTCTTGTGAAATCATGGTCAAGTTTTGACCAAATGATGATTGTGGCTTCAAAATAAGATGTTGACCAAGAATTTTGACTTTTGAATGCCAAATGACCATTTTGCCCCTGCAGTTGACTGTGAAGCAATTAGGGTTTTTGACTGTGCAACTTGACCTTGTGAGCCTTGAAACTTGACATGTAGGTGCTTGACAATGTATATGAGCATATGGGACTTGATTGGGCCCTTGAAAACCTCAACTTCCTTGTAAGAACCAAAACCCTAATTTGACTGGCTTAGGAGGATGGTTGACTGTGTAGCCCTTGAGTAGACCTTGAACCATTTGCTTGTCATAACTTTGAAGATTATGGGAGGGTAAATTTTGGGGTACAATAATTGTCTTAAAATACCCAGCAGGATTGTTAGCCTTCATGTCATCTAATGCTTCTTAAGAGAGGGAAGTTGTAGTGGTGTTCGAAGGGAATTTAAACTCTTTGATGGTCGTGAAAGGTTGATGAGGATCACTTGCAACGTCTGGATGAGACTTGTTTTTTTGAATCTCTTTTTCAGTTCAAAATTCCGTATCAAGGTTGGACAAATGTTCATCCTCTTCGACCATTTGAGTTTCGTCCTATTGAGGAATTATGGGTAAAGAGTTATCTGGCTTTTCTTGACCCTGGTCATCATTTATTTGGATCTCCATTTTAACATGCTCCTCATTTTTGATTTCACTTATGGAGTCAGTTGATTGAGTTGATTAAGGAGAAGCAAAGGGTGGTTCTTTTTGTCGGACTTTGTCGAGAAGGTTGACGTTGCTGTTAGACCCTTTGTTCAATTCTTTCTAGGATGTAATATGAACAGAAGGGAAATTAGTGCTCACGGGGATATCATATTTGATACTAAAAGTGGCAGTACCGGTTTGATCACCATGTGAGGAGAAAAATAAATTCATGCTAGTCGAAGAATAACAAGGTATAACAAAAACAAAGCAAAGTAAAATCATATTACATTAAGTCCTCCAGCCCCCAGGCTAGAGTTATCACTTTCCTCCTATTCAGAAACAGATGCAGCTGGTTTGGGATCAATGTTTAATGCTCTATGAGCACTAGACTTAGCTGGCTTGGATGCATCCGTTTTTTGTTCAGGGATGATGTTAGTGATTTTTGACTTCTTCTTTTTAGATAGTTTTGTTGTATCAGGAGAAATACCTTCAGGATCTGATTGGATTAAAAAAAGTGGGGGTTGATTTTCTTGGTGTTGGTGGAGGTTTTTGAGCAGTCTGAAAAAGCAAAAAGATTAACAAAATAGTTGATACATGCAAAGGATAAAGTTTGGAAGTATTTTTAAAAATACCTTTGTTGTTACCTTCGGCAAGATAGTTTCTTCGGCCTGAATTTCATCTTTCAATGAAGCAGTAGCAACAACTTTCTTCGCAATCGCAATTGTAACTTTTTCATTTATGCTTTGTTTCCTCTCAACAGTTAAAATAAAAAATAAAAGAATCAATGGATTAAAGTTATCATGTAAAGAAATTACGAAGGAAACATTCGAAGAAGCTTTCCATTTCACACCTTCACCTGATGGAGAGAGTATTCAAACATGTTCCATATTAATATGAAGGTTATGATACGGTATGAGAACTGACTTGATTGTTTTGTGTTTTATCGCAAATGTTGCGGTTAGCAAGAGTCGCCACCGACTTTTCTTTTATCCAATAAGGAAAGCTAAAAAAGCACAGGAAAGACCTTTGAGATTGTTTCTTGAGTTCGGGGGGTAGATTATGAAAAGGGAAGGTATTAGCACCCTTTTCATCCATGGTTTTCCATGGGCTCTTAGTTACTTGCTAGATCACTTGCTTTTGTTGTTTGAAATTGTGCTTGGTGTGGTTTTGAAAGTATTTTGTAAAAGAGGCCATTGTTTTGGCAATCTTTGTAATGATTCTCGTTTGTAAGAATGTATACAAAGATGTTGATCTTTTTAAAAATGTTTTCAATGTTTGTAAGATATTTTGAGAGTGTGTAGGTGTTTGCTTTTGAAAATAGAAAGGATATTTGTTTTGAAATGGAGCAAGTAACTAAAAGTAATCTACCTACTCAAATGTCTTTCTTGTTCATTTTCTTTTCCTTTGATATTATTATCTTACCATTTATTTGGTAAACAACCCTATCTTTGGATGTAAACGGAACGAGTGTGGGTCATCGTATAGCCATGATTAGCAATGTTTCAAAGTATATTAGCATTTTTTGAGGGACTGAGATCATTTTTGTAAGACAACTTTGGATAACGTCATTGAGGGACTATGATCTTATTTTTGTTTGTTTTGCTAAGATACCTTACATGCGTAATATGACCATTTTTGTATAAGGCAACTGAGTGGGATAACCTTAGGGGTGTTTTGGTGTGCAAGTGTGTCATTTTCATGCTTGATTTTGTCTTGGATTAGAGTTTTCTATTTGATTGATTTTATCTTGCCATGCAAACCCTAATTACTAGCATATTATATAAAATCGATAAATTGTGAAATTTAAAGATTACTACGCTATTACAACACTTTGTAGGAGGGGGATATACAATTTATGAATGGGGATTGCAATAATATAAACCTAATTAATCTATTACAACCAAATTGAATTTGTACAAATATTGGAATAAATAATGTACAAGATAAATTAAATATGCAAAGATGTATATAAATGCAAAAGAAGATTTTGTTTGATTTTTTCACATGGAAAAAGTTTTAACCCAAACCTAGTAAATAAATCAAGATTATCTCAAATTAATTAAGAAAGGAAAATTATTTTTAGAGAAAGTTTTTAATAAACCCTAATTCTAATTTATTAAAAGGAGATAAATTTCTTTAAGTATTTTTGTATTTTTTTCTTGAAAATAATATATGGTATTTATGAAGTATTTTAGTCTTTTTTATATGTTAAAATAAATATTTAATAGGTGTGAAGAAAAATAAATACTTAACCTAATTCTATTTTAATTTACAAGTTTATTAAAAAGATAGTATGTAACTTAAATAAAAAATAAATATTTTTTATTGAGAAAATAAAATAAAACAAACAAATATAATATTTATCATTTTTATGTTTTTTATGATTAAGAAAATATATTTGGTAAAATAAAAATAAAAATAAAATAAGTAAATAAAATATTTGGGCCAGGGGTGTTGAAAGTAAATGGGAGGCAGGAAGTTAGCAAAAACATAGGGCCCAATGAAACTGAAGCGCAATCTACAAGAGGACAAAAAATGAAGTAAAATGTGAGAAAAAATTCAAAAGGCAGCGCCAAGGCTCGAACCCGTGACCTGGGGCATTTTTGCGCGCTGCCTTACCACTGGGGTGGCTGTACATCCGTTAGTTTAAGTGAAAACATAAATACATAACACAAAACATTGCCTTGCCCTGTACTTCATCTTCAACCTTTGGCCAGCCGGACCCCCTGTAACTTTTTCATTTCTCAACAAAAATGGAAAGTGATAACATGAACATTGTAGCATTTTACCTCACGATTCTAACCATGTGCATAACTAAAACTATAAGTCCAAGATCAGAGAGAATTTTGTTGGCCCTAATTCTTAACCTAATTTTTTTCCAGAAACTTCAAACTTAAAATTCTCTAAACTCAAGCCAAATAAATGCAAGCTATGGATATGTACAGCTTCGTAGCAATGATGTATACATTCTATATTCACAAATGGAGAGCTAACTATGCCTGTATTAAGAGTTAGAAAAACAGAAAACTCACCTTGAAAATGGAAATCGTGTTTTGAAAATGAGCTTGCTTTAGGATGCTGTGATGATCAGGTTAGCTTCCTTGAACCTCTAGGAAGCTAATGTAATGCTTAGCTTGTCTTGAGGGTGTCTGGAATGGTCTGGAGGAGTCCACCTGTGTTACTCTATTTTTGAACTTCAACAATGGGGAAGATGGAGTTACAGTGATGTTTCAGAGTGTGGGATGGTTTACTTGTAAGGTAAGGAAGCTTGGGAAAGCAAAAGGCCTGAAAACGCATGAGTGAAATGGAAGATTCAGTTCACAAGTCAGAAATGGAAAGTTTGGAGGCTTGGTATGCAACTTCTGATTCTAAGGTGTTTCAAGGCTTGGGCATGCATGGTTTTAGTTGCAAAATGATGGCTTTATATAGAGCAAAAGGTTGGAGGACTTGTGCTTGCTCAGAAGTACAAGATCACATGTCTTGCTACATTTCTTGTTTTTTAAGCAAGCGTGAGAAGTGACTTCTTAAGGCATGATTCTGATCTTGTAGGGAGGCTTGAAGCTTTAAATATGTTTTGTTCAGGTTTAGAGACTTGGTTTGTGCAGAGAGAACAAGTCCAAGGTGAAGCTACCGACAGAAAACACAGATCCGCCACCGAACTTTATTTATCCCGAAGGAAGGGGAAATATCGATAAAACCACAAGGGACTGGATAAGATGGTCTTGCGACCAAGAGAAAGGGTAAGGGATTCAGTTATGCAAGGGGAAGGTATTAGCACCCCTCACATCCGTTGTACTCAACGAGATCCATTTTGTTTGCTTGTCTTAAAGGGTGTATTTATCTACAACTGTACTGGCTTAAGGGGGGAAAATGGTTTTTTATTATTGCGTTCGTGAGGGTTTCACGACCCTTTGCCTACGTATACAATGAAGGAATCAGAACACCGTAGTTCCTCTAGAAAATGGTTTGTTTGTCGGTGTTTTTTAGTGGGCAACGTTAACGCACGCATTCTAGCAAAAGGCACGGCCAATATCGCGGTAGAACAGAGATAACATGCCCCTTGGGGAGTTTTGATTGGTTGAGTGTTTTGTGAGTTTTAAAATGGATTTGAATAATGATTAAATGTTTTTGGATTTTTTATTTATTTATGAATGAGAAGTTTTGATTTAATTATAAAAATAAAAATCTAAAGGGGAAAGTTTACCCTAATGTTATTATGTACTTGTTGAGCTAAAAATCTACCTCAACATAAGACGATTGGAACGTGATTTAATCGCCTCATAGAGTTACCTAAGGGAATATGGTATCAAGATTTGAACAAGCAAACGAAAAAAAAGAAATTTAAATTCTAAATATTTTTTATGGTTTTTTATCAAGTTAAATAAATAATGAATTCGAAATTAAATTAGAACCTAATTCTAAAATATTCTAATATTATTATTTTTTATTTTTAAGTAAATAAAAATATTAAAAGAAAATTAAAATCTAATTCTAAATATATTTTTATTATTTTCATGTAAAGAAATGTAATCGAAATTATGAAAATACATTATAAAACAACCAAAAGAAAATAATACTCTCTAATTATTTTTTTTATCTTAAGAAATAAAATCAAAACCTAATTTTTGTCATTTTTATTATGAAACATAAAATAAAATCAAGAAACAAGTATAATAAAATAGTTAAAACAAAACAAATAGAAATTAAATAATAAAGAAACAAATGGGTGGTAAGAATTTGAAATTCAGATTGAGCTTAGAAATTCAATTCAGCAGGCCCAGGTTGAATAAAAGAAAAGCAGTGAAATAATAAAAAAACATGCTGGGCCGGACCGGGTCGGGTCCGGACCCAACTCCACACTTAAAAAAACTCATGGGTTAGATCAACCCTAGTAAAACAATGCAGAAGCAAGGTAACGCCTTCTCCAAAACAGAGTTTCAGAAATTTTGTGCTTCCTCTACTCTTCTTCTTCTTCAACGAACAACACAACCCTGTATCCTCTCTCCTCTGACCTTTAACTTCGCGATCTCCTCTCAATCCGAAACAAAACCCTTACCTTTGTTCTCATGATTCCCTTTCTTCAATCTATGTCTTAACGCCGATTTACACCGTCTTGGTTCATCATCCAACGTTGAAGCACCTACTCAAAGAAATCTTTTTTGTTCACGTCATACATTCATCCCCTTTTTTAGACTAGAGGCTATCAGAGAGTTGCGTTTTCTCAAACCGAAATGACGTGTGGACTTGAAACATGTGTGTTGTACCCCAAAATTTTCCCTCCCATATTCTTCAAGATTTGTCAAAGTCAATCTTCAAATGGTTCAAAATCTCTCAAGGGTTGCACAGTCAAACATCCTCCTAAGCCAGTCAAAATTAGGGTTTTGGTTCCTTCAAGAAAGTTGAGGTTTTCAATGGCTCAATCAAGTCCCATAGGACTATACACATTGTCAAGCATCTACATACCAAGTTTCAAGGCTCACAGCATCAAGTTGCACAGTCAAAAGCCCTAATTGCTTCCCAATCAACTGTAGGGGTAAAATGGTCATTTGGCAGTCAAAAGTCAAGAATTTTGGTCAACATCTTATTTTGAAGCCACAATCATCATTTGGTCAAGTCTTGACCATGATTCCACAAGAATGGCTCAAAAATCATCAAGATGCAAAAGTTTCCATTTTGGGACAACTGAAAAGTCAACTGTAACTTGACCAAGGCATAACTTTTTCATGGTTCATCATAATAATCCCATCCAATGCTCATTTTGAAGGGGATGACATTTCCTACAACTCATCTTCACATTCCAAGTCCAAGAAATGCTCTCACAAAAAGTTATCAATTTCAACATTATAGGTCATTTTCAAAAGTCAACAAAAATGCACTTTAAGTAAAAGCCCATAACTTGAGATTGGTAAATCCAAATGACATGGGACCAAAGGCATTGGTTAGAGGACTTCAAGACCTTTCCAAAATGTCCAAGAACATGTTCATATGATCAAAATTGAGCAAGATATGCATTGGAGAAGCTGGGAATTTTTTGGGAATGTGCAAAAGTCAACTATCATTGAAACTTCAATTTTTGACAAAAGGGCCCACTTTCTTCCATTTGATTCAGCCTTGTCATGCCATACACGTGTCCCATGCTTAATTTCAAGATCAAACATTTATTTTTCCATTTTATTTAATTTTTATTGATTTAATTTATTTTAAATCCATAATAATTCAAATAAAATCAAAAAAATTAATGGAATGGTATCTTGTGGTTTGAATAGCTTTCATGTATCATTTTCCAGCTCACAAATTCGTGCCAAGCCATTTTGAGCATAAAATCCAAGTTTTGCTCCAAAAATGGAAAGCTTTCAATGGTGGTTAAACAAAAATCTCAAGACATCAATGCAATGGATCCCAAGCCTAGCTGCTGATCTAATTTCATTCACATATACATATGCAAGCATTCCAGACCTGATTCACGTGCAAAAGCTGCTGCAAACCCTTATGCCATATTGAAAAAAAGTCAAGAAAACTCAAAACTGTTTTCTCACTTCCAGGGCCTTTCAAAGCGATTTAAGGATTCAAACACGTTACTGGACCTCTCAGAAACCTTTTGGAATCAAAACCACGTGCTAAGGCCTAAGAAATCATTCTACACGAGCTCACGGTTTGCATATTTTTTTCACAATCGTAATTCATAATTCATGCATCATTGATATGATTTCTTGGTTGTTTTATATTGTTAGAGCCCACAGGAAATTAATGGCGTGGTTCAATTGGATTATGGTGTCCTGAATCAAAAGATACCATTGTCAAAATCTAGGGTTTCCAAGCTGCAAATTTGGGGCTTTGCTGTATCAGAAAAATTAGACCTTGAGACGCCCATGGTTGAAACCGGCTTGACGAGACGAACACACTCAGACCCTCGCGAACAATTTATATAGAGCATAGCTCTATTCGCTATTTTTTGTCGTTCCATTTTGTGGGGGTTAAAAACCCCCGCTATCTAATTGTCTTTTTTACAGGTGAATGGAGACGATGATGACGTGGTGATGTATGGCTGGATAGTTCAAAAAAGGCGCGCACTTTTTGAGTGTACAGCATGTTCATTGATTTTCCAATATAATATTTTCTCTTTGTTATACTAATGACTAAAAGCAGGTGGTTGGGATGGTGGAAAGCGTGTGCAGCAACCATTGGGACCTGGGTTCGATTCCCATGTCCCCCAAATTCCTTGTTTCCATTTTTCTCAATACATTCACATGCAGGCTTCATGAAAGAGTCCACCATAAACCTCATGCTGCAGCTTGCCAAGTGGCCACGATCACTAATCCAAAGGCCTGGATTGGACGAACGCCGTGCTCTCTGGTCAACCATGCGTTGGACAATCAGAAAGTCAAAGGCTTGAGCTTAGTGGGCCAGATTGCTAGCATACCTCCATATTGGGCCCAACACCCCCTGGTCTTTGTTACTCTTTTTCTTTTCTTTTCTTTATAATTTCTTTTTATTAATTATTAGTATTATTATTTAATTCACAGATAATTATTTTCATAAACAAAAAAATCAGAAAAAACTAATATTTTTATTATTCTTATTTATTAATTTCACTACTAATTATTTTTGTAAATAAAACACTAATAAATTGATTTAGTTTAATTAGGTAATTTTAATTTCCTTTTCCAATAAATAAAAATGAATTAGACTTAGGTTTTGTTCTTTTAACTTTAAATTTCTTATTTTTATTTTCATTAAAAACATAAAAACACAAAAAATACTTTTTCTTGTAAATAATTAAATGATTAATTAGTACTAGGTTTAATATTTAATTAATTGCAAAAAAAGGAAAAAACTTAAATTCTTTTCTCAAAAAGGGTCAAAACCCTAAGGACGTCTTGATCCAACCTTTCGCGAGTATGTTTACTTTAATTCATTATTTTGATGTAACTGTCTCCGGATATGTAATAGTTAATTAGGTTTTTACCGCTTTATTTATTTTTCTCGCACTTTATTTTCCAAACGGGTTATTGTTTTTGGCGATGTATAGACCCGCGCCTTGTAATAGCTAGATTTACCTTTCCGCACTTTATTTCCTGCAAATCATTTAACTGTTAATATGCCTGCAAGAATGTATGAAAAATAAAATCAATCCGTAGCTCACAAATAACATGTAAAGATAACCTTAACTGAAAAAACAACACACGTGCACATGCCACTCCTAGGGTACGCCTCACTGGTTGCCTCGAACGTGGTCGTCAAGTATAGGGTGTCTTAGAGGTCGCCCTTTTGTCTAAAAGATCCAGTTGCCTCAAAACAGTTGCCTCGGATAAAAAGGATCTGGGACGTTAGGGTTACCACTAAGATGTCCTACCATTGCTTTGGTGACCATACATGTCCCTAATAATCGAATTGACCCGAACAACTCCGACGATGGTGCTACCTACCTCTCAATGGTGGGATAGCACTATCTAAAGGACTCTTACACAGCCTAATTCCTTAGAGTAGGTAGATTCTCCTGGGTACTTTCTCTCTCAAAAACAAACAAAAACAACTTTTCGCACCTCCACTTTCAAAAGTTTTCAAACAAATTTTTCATACACTCTTGAGGACAGATACAAGAGTTACTTAGAAATTTTTCAAACGAAACTTTTTCACAACTCACACGCACATTTGAAAAGCAAACATTTTTTGAAAACGTAAGAGCAAGTACCTAAGAGCCCGTGGATAACCACGGATAGAAAGGGTGCTAACACCTTCCCTTTCTATAAATCTACCTCCCGAACCGAGAGACATCTCGAATAAGGAATTTTGCTGTGCTTTTGTCCTTTCCATATTAGAGAACATAAAAGACGGTGGCGACTCTTGCTTACCGCGACATTTCGCGAACCAGCTAAAAACAGTCAGTTATATTCCCACCAATCACAGAACTGGCGACTCTGCTGGGGAATCTTTTAAGTGAGGTGTACCTTAGGATTAGATCACTCTTGTTTTCAATTGCTTGCTTTGTTTGCTTTAATGTTGTGGGCCTGCTTTGGGAGTTTCATAGATCCTAACCCGGATCTGGGGGATACCTTTTAGAAAGTAGCAACAAACTGTGAGGGAACTGTGCGGGGTATACCGACACGGTTGAAGCAGTTTGCTACGTTGATGTGGCAGTTTGGTGAGTACCGGTAACCCTTGAGTCAAGTCAAGGAGAGTACGGGGCCGCCGCATGGTGTCGCGAAGCATCAACTGACCTTAGGAACGTTACTTGACCATCCTGGCCTCTTTAGGGGTAGTGAGATGACCGACTTTGGTGCAGTTCGAAGTTGGTAGATACTCGATACTACACTCATTGAGGGTTGTTTTCTTGAATATTTTGATCGCCAGTTCAGTGGCTAAATCAAAACAATGAACATAGAAAACAACCCAATGATATTGAGCTCCTTAGAACCCGGTTACTTTCGATAGGACAGGTTTTGAGCCCACCAACTTCAAGAGGGTAGTACCCCAAACCTCATGCTGGCCTGAACTCTAAGGGTTGTCTTGTGTGACTTATATGCCTTCAAACTTGACTACTTGCATGCTTGTTATCTGACACTTGAGTTTCTTGCAGGTTTTGTTTACAGTCCTTAATCTGGACTCATTACAGGGCTTACTTACATCACTCCATGCATAGCATAACATCATACCATCATACCATTGCATACATCCTGCATAAGGACTAACCCATTTCAAGGATCTCAAGGGCTTGTGAGGCAGGTCATGATAAACCAAAATGTCTAGCAAGGGGCAAAAGGGGATTTATCTTCCTCTAGCCAGGTTGATGACTTGAGTCGGGGGCTATGACCCACTCGATATGGTGAGCTTTGACTCTTGAAGAAGGACTCTCAACAACACGAAGTTCCTCCAATCAAGCTACCCAGATTCAAATCCTAACAATTTTTCTTGTTTACCCCGCGAGATCCTTGTAAACATTGCATGCATACATACATATCATTGCATTACAGGTACCCTTGGTACAAGTCTCTTACCTTCTTCGCTGTTTATTTCAGCAATGGCTTCCCAACAAGACAACCAGGGTCTTCATGCTCAAGAGACTCGGTTCGGGGAGATCCTCCTAAATCTATCCAAGGGGCAGGAAGAGCTGAGAACACTCCTCATAGGGACTTTGGTCAGGAACAGTCCAGAAGACGATAAAGACGAACGACTGAAACGTCTGCAAGCTGAGGTAGATACAATGAGAACCCAGATGCTAGGGAAAATGGCTCTCATTCAAGACTTAGCTCAAAGACAAGAAGAGCTCAGGGTTATCGTCAACCAACTGCTTTGGGATAACCAACTGGGGCAAACATATAAGGTTGGAGAGCCAGTCACCATCAAATTCCCTTTGAGACAAGAAGACAAGGGAAAAGCTCCTCAACTTGCTTCAGGGTCACAAATTCAGCATCAACCTCACCATCTTCAGCAAGACAGTATGAAGCAGATAGTCAGGGTTGGAGACCAAACCGGTAATCAGCTTCCAAGAAGTCAAAGGTTTGGTTTGATGAATAGACCTCTCCAAGCTGCTGCTACCTCACAGGTCTCATAACGACCTCGCCAAGAATAACGGGTTGATCAGAGCAAGCCAGACAAGCCCAGGAGGCAATTCACCCAGCTCAACATGTCGCTGTCCTAAGCTTTGCAACACCTGTTGAAGTTGAATCTGGTGACGTTGATAGGACCTCACCCTAATCCTAAGACTTCTTCACCCAACTATAATCCTGGGGCCAGGTGCGCATACCATTCTAACATCCCGGGGCATGATACTGACGACTGTTGGAAGTTGAGGTATAAAATCCAGGACCTGATTGATGAAGGAGCAGTGGAATTCACCCAAGATGGTCAGGTCGAGTTCTTCTACTATCCCTGCGAGATTTACCATTTGAAGTGACAAGTCCTGAGACTAGAAGACTTTTGTTCATTCGAATGTTCAAGTTGTATTTTCTTTGCTTATACAAACAATTATTGTCATAGCAAACTTTATTACTTTATCAATGCATCGCATATGTCTGTTTTGAATCAATATATTCGCATTCGCTATATTCAAACTGCTTTCATTTTTGTGATGTTCAAACTCTCGATTAATAACTCTAAGCCTCTTGAGGGAGGATGACGAAAACGATACCACAATCTACAGTATGCTTTTGAACAGACCCCGCTGATGAGGTACAAGCATTGTTTCAATTCCTAAACACTGGAGTTATAAGGAAGATAATCCATAGTCAACCCCTTCGAGCCAAAGAAGTAGGAGTTTTTCTTTTCACAAAAATTAAAACCGTTAATCATAACCTGGGGCAGGGTAGTTCTCTCAGTTAATCCAAATGCACAACGAGTGGCACCAAAGAAGTCCTTACAAAACAAAAGATAGTGATGGTTCTGAATAATCATAAAGACAGACAGTCATCATTTCTCAAAATAAAAGCCCAACAAGTCAAAACCTATGAAGGAGACTTACAAAAACTGGGGCATCCCGCTGACTGTAATCACAAAAAGGAACAGTTCAGGCAAAAAACAGGGATAACGAAATCAAAAAAGAAAGAGGTCCTGCAAACCCTTATAAAAACGACTGCCTGTTCAAAATAAATTGTCAATATCCGAACCATCACTGGAATATCAGAGCAAAGACTCAAACAAGGTCTAACGCACGATCAACTGAGTTTAGGTTTGAAGAACATCACAAAGAACGGGTGGGGTACAAATAAATTTTGAGCCTTTATCCTTTGTTTCTTAAACCGTGAACCAGGCCACGCTACAACCTTTAAAAGCCCTAGCTGAAGCATGGGTTAGTTCGAAAGCATACTGTTACGAAAGGTATCCTGACTCCTTAAGGCTTGCGGTAAAATAACGAGTTGACATCACAGTTTACAAAAATTCACTTGTTTTTATAAAAAAAAATGCATTTTCAAAAAAACTTCAAGACAGACATAAGCTTTGCATTCTTGATATAACACTGTTTGCATATGACTATTTGTTCGAACAACAGAGAAATTCGCACGACGAATATCTAAGTGAACAAAAGTACTTCCAACCAAGGGGCAGACATGATCATGGTCTATTATCTGGGGCAGTTAAGTCAAGATTCGAAGAATCTCTCAAAAGGCCAACCAACTTAGGGTAAATCTCCATCTGGATCACTTGGGGCATTGGACGATCAAACGAAGATCTTCTGGTAACATGGCAACACTGCATCACTGACAGTGACAACTCCCTATATCCTGAGAGCATGGACATGGTCGAAAAAATACTACGCATAATCAAAGACCCACTAGGTTGACATACCTAGGCAAAAATAAGGGCTTCCCGGCGAACCAAAAGGGTTCGGGAAAAAATAAGGGATGAAATGAAAAAATTTGTACACTCGGCAAGTCGAAAACCTGAAAAGGCGGCTTGGGCAAAAAAGGGTATCCCGGTGGACTAAAAACCCGAAAGGGCGGTCCAGGAAAAAGTCAGGGATTAAAGCGTACGACTATGTCCTGTCATCTTATCATTTTCCTACCAGAAGAAGATTTGTCAATCGGTAGTTATCAAGGCCTCCGCAGGCACCTTCTCCCACAGAAGCTGGGGAAATGAGAATTGTCCGAACGGTACAAGCTGCTCTGCCAACCCAGGTACCAAGGTAAATTCAGCTGAAGAACATGACCAAGTTACCTCTACTCCCCGCAGAGTAAGACAAGAATCAGCAATGCTCTCCCAAGCAGAGTTGGTCCTCCCATCAGCCCCGAAAGGCACAGTATCTCCAGCAAGTCAGCAACACTCTCCCCAAGCAGAGTTAGTCTACTGTCAGCCTTAAGGAAGTTGGGTATCCCCAGAAGATCTCAATATTCCCCAGCGGAGTATACAGATGTTCCTAAGCAAGCATCCCCGACAGTCTTAGTATAAGATTGTTCCCCGCCGGAATACCAGACACCCCAGTGGAGCCATTCCCCAGTGCAGTCTCAAAAGTTTCCCCAGGAAAGTTGAATCAATCTCCCCAGTAGATTTCTGGAAGCTTATCCCCAGTAGATTCTGGAAGCTTATCCCCTGCAGAGTACGAACGCATCTCCTCGACTTTATTCAAAGGTTATTCCCCACCAGGGCCTATAACTGGGTTATCCTCAGCTAGTTACCACAGAAAGATCGTCCTCGGCGAAGTTCTTCCTATCCCCCAGTGGAGTTCATCAAATTCCCCAACATAACTTATCAACGGAATCCCCAGCGGAGTTATCATCAAAACCTCTGCGAAGCATCTCTTCCCCAAAGAGTATTCCCCGCAGAGTAATCTCTCCATCAGGTTTATTCCCCAATGGAGTCATCTTCTCCTACCAGTTTATTCTTGCAATCATCTTCGTTCATCATCCCCAGCGGAAACGAAGAACTCTACTCTTCAACATCAGCCCAGGATTCAACAATTTCCCGGCATTCGTCATGGATTTATTTTCCTATACGAAAATACATTCATAGACATTTCACATTTCATACATCCTGCTTACATACATGATAAAGTGCATACTACACTATCTCTGAACATCATGACATCATGCATCTCATACATCATGACATTGCATACAACTGATGTTTTGCCTTTTCAGGAAAAAGGTCAATCCAAAGATGATTACTATCAACTGTCGCAATTCGAGATTCGATACCTGCATCTAGCCAGGGCATATCTGTGAGTGACTGATTGTAGATTCGATACCTGTATCCAGCCAGGGCATGTCTGCATGAAGAGTTTAGAGATTCGATACCTGTATCCAGCCAGGGCATATCTGTAGACGACTAATTCCAGATTCGATTCCTGTATCTAGCCAGGGCATATCTGTGAGTAACTGATTGTAGATTCGACACCTGTATCTAGCCAGGGCATGTCTGCATGAAGAGTTTAGAGATTCGATACCTGTATCCAGCCAGGGCATATCTGTAGACGACTAATTCCAGATTCGATTCCTGTATCTAGCCAGGGCATATCTGTGAGTAACTGATTGTAGATTCGACATCTGTATCTAGCCAGGGCATGTCTGCATGAAGAGTTTAGAGATTCGATACCTGTATCCAGCCAGGGCATATCTGTAGACGACTAATTCCAAATTCGATTCTTGTATCTAGCCAGGGCATATCTGTGAGTAACTGATTGTAGATTCGACACCTGTATCTAGCCAGGGCATGTCTGCATGAAGAGTTTAGAGATTCGATTCCTATATCCAGCCAGGGCATATCTGTAGACGACCAATTCCAGATTCGATTCCTGTATCTAGCCAGGGCATATCTGTGAGTAACTGATTATAGATTCGATTCCTGTATCTAGCCAGGGCATACCTGTGAGTAACTGATTGTAGATTCGATTCCTGTATCCAGCCAGGGCATGTCTGCATGAAGAGTTTAGAGATTCGATTCCTGTATCCAACCAGGGCATGTCTGCGTGAAGAGTTTAGAGATTCGATACCTGTATCCAGCCAGGGCATATCTGTAGACGACTAGTTCCTGATTCGACTCCTGTATCTAGCCAGGGCATATCTGTGGGTAACTGATTGTAGATTCGATTCCTGTATCCAGCCAGGGCATGTCTGCATGAAGAGTTTAGAGATTCGATTCCTGTATCCAGCCAGGGCATATCTGTAGACGACCAATTCCAGATTCAATTCCTGTATCCAGCCAGGGCATGTCTGCATGAAGAGTTTAGAGATTCGATTCCTGTATCCAGCCAGGGCATATCTGTAGACGACCAATTCCAGATTCGATTCCTGTATCTAGCCAGGGTATATCTGTGAGTAACTGATTGTAGATTCGATTCCTGTATCTAGCCAGGGCATGTCTGCATGAAGAGTTTAGAGATTCGATTCCTGTATCCAGCCAGGGCATGTCTGCGTGAAAAGTTTAGAGATTCGATACCTGTATCCAGCCAGGGCATATCTGTAGACGACTAGTTCCCGATTCGACTCATGTATCTAGCCAGGGCATATCTGTGAGTAACTGATTGTAGATTCGATTCCTGTATCCAGCCAGGGCATGTCTGCATGAAGAGTTTAGAGATTCGATTCCTGTATCCAGCCAGGGCATATCTGTAGACAACCAATTCCAGATTCGATTCCTGTATCCAGCCAGGGCATGTCTGCATGAAGAGTTTAGAGATTCGATTCCTGTATCCAGCCAGGGCATATCTGTAGACGACCAATTCCAGATTCGATTCCTGTATCTAGCCAGGGCATATCTGTGAGTAACTGATTGTCGATTCGATACCTGTATCCAGCCAGGGCATGTCTGCATGAGGAGTTTGAAGATCAACCCCTGTAACAGGCCAGGTAATTATCTTTCTTTCTCAGGTACGCAAGTTCTCGCTAAGGAATCTCTTACGCGATCGACACACATCTCCAAATGGCATCTATAAGCCCATTCCCGACAAGGTTTTGTCATACTTCCAGATGGCATCTATAAGCCCATCCTCCTATCCATTACATTTCCAAATGGCATCTATAAGCTCATTCCCGACAAGGTTCTGTCACATCTCCAGATGGCATCTATAAGCCCATCCACCTATCCACCATCTCTCCAAATGGCATCTGTAAGCCCATTCCCGCCATCACACTACTGATATTCTACTATGTGAGTGCAAATTTTTGGGCACTTTAGTGTTCAATCATCTTCCATCTTCGGATCACGAAAGGCACGCAAGCCAATCTACATCCTCAGGTATAAGAAGATTGAACAGGGGCAACTGTTGTACCCCAAAATTTGCCCTCCCATATTCTTCAAGATTTGTCAAAGTCAATCTTCATATGGTTTAAAATCTCTCAAGGGTTGCACAGTCAAACATCCTCCTAAGCCAGTCAAAATTAGGGTTTTGGTTCCTTCAAGAAAGTTTAGGTTTTCAATGGCTCAATCAAGTCCCATAGGCCTATACACATTGTCAAGCATCTACATACCAAGTTTCAAGGCTCGCAACATCAAGTTGCACAGTCAAAAGCCCTAATTGCTTCCCAATCAACTGTAGGGGTAAAATGGTCATTTGGCAGTCAAAAGTCAAGAATTTTGGTCAACATCTTATTTAGAATCCACAATCATCATTTGGTCAAGTCTTGACCATGATTCCACAAGAATGGCTAAAAAATTATCAAGATGCAAAAGTTTCCATTTTGGGACAGCTGAAAAGTCAACTGTAACTTGACTAAGGCATAACTTTTTCATGGTTCATCATAAAAATCCCATCCAATGCTCATTTTGAAGGGGATGACATTTCCTACAACTCATCTTCACATTCCAAGTCCAAGAAATGCTCTCACAAAAAGTTATCAATTTCAACATTATAGGTCATTTTCAAAAGTCAACAAAAATGCACTTTAAGTCAAAGACCATAACTTGAGATCGGTAAATCCAAATGACATGGGACCAAAGGCATTGGTTATAGGACTTCAAGACCTTCCAAAATGTCCAAGAACATGTTCATATGATCAAAATTGAGCAAGATATGCATTGGAGAAGTTGGGAATTTTTTGGGAATGTGCAAAAGTCAACTATCCTTGAAACTTCAATTTTTGACAAAAGGGCCCACTTTCTTCCATTTGATTCAGCCTTGTCATGCCATACACGTGTCCCATGCTTAATTTAAAGATCAAACATTTAATTTTCCATTTTATTTAATTTTTATTGATTTAATTCATTTTAAATCCATAATAATTCAAATAAAATAAAAAAAATTAATGTAATGGTATCTTGTGGTTTGAATAGCTTTCATGTATCATTTTCCAGCTCACAAATTCGTGCCAAGCCATTTTGAGCATAAAATCCAAGTTTTGCTCCAAAAATGGAAAGCTTTCAATGGTGGTTAAACAAAAATCTCAAGACATCAATGCAATGGATCCCAAGCCTAGCTGCTGACCTAATTTCATTCACATATACATATGCAAGCATTCCAGACCTGATTCACGTGCAAAAGCTGCTGCAAACCCTTATGCCATATTGAAAAAAAGTCAAGAAAACTCAACTGTTTTCTCACTTCCAGGGCCTTTCAAAGCGATTTAAGGATTCAAACACGTTACTGGACCTCTCAGAAACCTTTTGGAATCAAAACCACGTGCTAAGGCCTAAGAAATCGTTCTACATGAACTCACGGTTTGCATATTTTTTTCACAATCGTAATTCATAATTCATGCATCATTGATATGATTTCTTGGTTGTTTTATGTTGTTAGAGCCCACAGGAAACTAATGGCGTGGTTCAATTGGATTATGGTGTCCTGAATCAAAAGATACCATTGTCAAAATCTAGGGTTTCCAAGCTGCGAATTTGGGGCTTTGCTGTATCAGAAAAATTAGACCTTGAGACGCCCATGGTTGAAACCGGCTTGACGAGACGAACACACTCAGACCCTCGCGAACAATTTATATAGAGCATAACTCTATTCGCTATTTTTTGTCGTTCCATTTTGTGGGGGTTAAAAAACCCCGCTATCTAATTGTCTTTTTTACAGGTGAATGGAGACGATGATGACGTGGTGATGTATGGCTGGATAGTTCAAAAAAGGCGCGCGCTTTTTGAGTGTACAACATGTTCATTGATTTTCCAATATAATATTTTCTCTTTGTTATACTAATGACTAAAAGCAGGTGGTTGGGATGGTGGAAAGCGTGTGCAGCAACCATTGGGACCTGGGTTCGATTCCCAGGCCCCCCAAATTCCTTGTTTCCATTTTTCTCAATACATTCACATGCAGGCTTCATGAAAGAGTCCACCATAAACCTCACGCTGCAGCTTGCCAAGTGGCCACGATCACTGATCCAAAGGCCTGGATTGGACGAACGCCGTGCTCTCTGGTCAACCATGCGTTGGACAATCATAAAGTCAAAGGCTTGAGCTTAGTGGGCCAGATTCTAGCATACCTCCATATTGGGCCCAACACCCCCTGGTCTTTGTTACTCTTTTTCTTTTCTTTTCTTTATAATTTCTTTTTATTAATTATTAGTATTATTATTTAATTCACAGATAATTATTTTCATAAACAAAAAAATCAGAAAAAAACTAATATTTTTATTATTCTTATTTATTAATTTCACTACTAATTATTTTTGTAAATAAAACACTAATAAATTGATTTAGTTTAATTAGGTAATTTTAATTTCCTTTTCCAATAAATAAAAATGAATTAGACTTAGGTTTTGTTCTTTTAACTTTAAATTTCTTATTTTTATTTTCATTAAAAACATAAAAACACAAAAAATACTTTTTCTTGTAAATAATTAAATGATTAATTAGTACTAGGTTTAATATTTAATTAATTGCAAAAAAAGGACAAAACTTAAATTCTTTTCTCAAAAAGGGTCAAAACCCTAAGGACGTCCTGATCCAACCTTTCGCGCGTATGTTTACTTTAATTCATTATTTTGATGTAACTGTCTCCGGATATGTAATAGTTAATTAGGTTTTTACCGCTTTATTTATTTTTCTCGCACTTTATTTTCCAAACGGGTTATTGTTTTTGGCGATGTATAGACCCGCGCCTTGTAATAGCTAGATTTACCTTTCCGCACTTTATTTCCTACAAATCATTTAACTGTTAATATGCCTGCAAGAATGTATGAAAAATAAAATCAATCCGTAGCTCACAAATAACATGTAAAGATAACCTTAACTGAAAAAACAACACACGTGCACATGCCACTCCTAGGGTACGCCTCACTGGTTGCCTCGAACGTGGTCGTCAAGTATAGGGTGTCTTAGAGGTCGCCCTTCTGTCTAAAAGATCCAGTTGCCTCAAAACGGTTGCCTCGGATAAAAAGGATCTGGGACGTTAGGGTTACCACTAAGATGTCCTACCATTGCTTTGGTGACCATACATGTCCCTAATAATCGAATTGACCCGAACAACTCCGACGATGGTGCTACCTACCTCTCAATGGTGGGATAGCACTATCTAAAGGACTCTTACACAGCCTAATTCCTTAGAGTAGGTAGATTCTCCTGGGTACTTTCTCTCTCAAAAACAAACAAAAACAACTTTTCGCACCTCCACTTTCAAAAGTTTTCAAACAAATTTTTCATACACTCTTGAGGACAGATACAAGAGTTACTTAGAAATTTTTCAAACGAAACTTTTTCACAACTCACACGCACATTTGAAAAGCAAACATTTTTTGAAAACGTAAGAGCAAGTACCTAAGAGCCCGTGGATAACCACGGATAGAAAGGGTGCTAACACCTTCCCTTTCTATAAATCTACCTCCCGAACCGAGAGACATCTCGAATAAGGAATTTTGCTGTGCTTTTGTCCTTTCCATATTGGAGAACATAAAAGACGGTGGCGACTCTTGCTTACCGCGACATTTCGCGAACCAGCTAAAAATATTCAGTTCTATTCCCACCGATCACAATGTGCTTTAACCTTTTGTTCGTGTAATAGAACCTCTCATGGACAGTAATAACGAGGGAATAAAAACTAGAAGCAGAGAAAGAAGGACTTACCTTTCAGAAGAGCCTCAAACGTGATAGAGGAACAAAAATCCAGAGATAAGTCAGGTTTGCATTTTCTCGATCTTTCCTCTTCTACATTATATCTCAACCCTCTGCGTGTAGCGTGTGTTGCTGTATGTTGTTTATCGTGTTTGCGTGTGCGAAAGAATGAGTGAGGAATATTGTCGTTGGAGGTGCAGATTGGTGTATTTTTGTTCCTCTGTATTATTGGCTGAAGCAGTTTTAAGGTTTCTTAATGGTATTGGTGGAACGATGGTGTGATATGAGTGAGTATTATTGAATTTCCTTGCAGGTACGGAGGTTACTCGTTGAAGGTTATTATTGGTTGAAGATGTTGCAGATTAGTGGAGGTCTGGGACATGAGTTATGAGTGCAGATGGAGGTTTTTAGAGAGATGGTGAGATTGTTAGTGAAGTCAGTGATGCATCCTTTGGATTATTTTGCAACGATAAAGTAAGGTTGTGAAGTAGAGCCGAGAGTGAATGCAATTGGTTTGGGCAATGGTTCAATGATGGCGGTGAATGAAGATTAAAGGATTAAGGGAGGTGGATTGTGTAGAGGTTAGGGAGTGAGAGATACAATATGTTTTGAGAGCTTTTTTTCATGCTGCCTCTTGTGTGTTGGCTGTGTATTCTTTCTGCTATTTCCACCACCGTCCCCTGTTTTGGTTTGATCGCAGTGTTTTATATCATTTGAGAAATGGCCAGTTGGGGGGAAATTTTGGATAGTTTGAACTAATGTGGTCATGCTGTTCCTAGCTTTCTTGATATAGTTTTTGCCTTGCTGATTTTGTGCAATTCTTGGCTCTCTTAGTGCAGGTTTGAGACAACAATAACATAGTAGTAGCAACAGGTTTTAGGCTTTGTTTGTAGGTCTGTTTTGGCAATTTTGCAGGACTGTCTTATTATGAAGAATTTTGGACTGTATTGTTTGGTTGTTTATACAACAGTTTTTGGCAGATTTGGGCAGTGAAGTGCAGGTTTTACAAAGCTAGTTTTTTGGGGCTGGTTTGGCAGTTTTATGGGCAGCAAGTTTGGCTTGTTCTGTTGGATAAATTTTTTACAGCTTGGCATGTTGTGTTTGGCTTGTTCTGTTGGACAGTTTTATGCGGGTGATATCTTTTCAAACCTGTCTCCTTTTCCTCTTTTAGCTTTCAATGATGCAAACTTTTTTGCCTTTGCGAGAATTCTGAAGGGTTTGCATATTAGGGAATATGATGATGCAAGGTTTTGTAGGCTATTGCTAGTTTGCATTGTATTTATGAACTGCTGTTGTTTTTTGGTTATTTTTTTGCTTATTGAGGGCTGCCTGCTATATTATATTTACTGTTTTGTTTGGCAGCTTTGTTGCAAGTCTGCCTTTGTGTTGCATTTGTTCTGTTGTGGCTTTATTACAGCTGCTGCCTACTAGCAATGCTATTTTTCTGTTTTTTTTGCAGCAGTAGAAAAATACTTGTAAACTCCTTTTTTCCTTTTTGTGAACCAAAGGTGACAACTTTTTGTGATTTGCAATTGGGAGAAAATAGCCCATAATTAAAAATAAATCCCTTTTTAACTGATTCCAAATGCAAACCCTTATGATGAGATACCGATTCCTTTTATCAATTAATTCTTGCTTGAATTTCTCACATGTTGATTATTTACTAACTTTTCCCTTTGTCTTGTTTCATGAACACGAGAATTAGGCGACCAAATCGAAGTTGAGAGATAAAAAGGGCATGGTTGTCAAAGAGTGCGGACAAGTTTCTTGAAGAGGAAGCAATAGAAAATTGAAGAAGAAACATTTAATTCTTTTTTTTTTGTTTTGTAAACAGCAATTGTAACTTGTGATTTCATATTTGTAATAGGCCTTGTAACTTGTCTCAAAAATGTAATGAGCACAAACTTGAATGAATTTATTAATGATGAACTTTGTTGTAGGAATCAAATAACTCCTGAATCTTGTTTGAACTTTGAAATTCTCTCTTGAATAATTTGAATGCACACTTTGACTTTGTAACTTAAACTTCAAGAAATCACGAACAATTGTTGTAACTTGTATTTCAAGCAATCATGCGCCTTATCTTCCAGACTCCAATCAAACTCTTGAACAAAATAAATGCTTAAGAATTTAATTCCCCTTGGTTAATTCGAACCCAAAACAACGGTCACTTAAACCTTAATCTTCATATCACGCCTGAACCAAACTTGCACTCTTAAACAGAACTTTAACTTTGAGACTTACATTACAAGTAACTTGTAACTTAAGCAACCAAAACATATCTTGATGGTCATGAACCCCCAAGCTTATTTCTTGTGCCCAAACTCCACAGTCGTCAACTTAAACTTCAAACTCTCGAATTCGTGACTTAGAGAATTTTAAGAAGAAAGCTTAAAATGAGAGGAGATGAACTCCTTGACCGAATGCATTGAAATCTGAGCTATCTTTGAGGCAGGAGAAAGAAACATCGTCACAGAAACTAGGGATCCGAAAACCCTAGCATCTTGACCAACAAATAGGGAAATAAACCTTAATCCAGGCTCTGATAAATTCGAGCGAGAATCAACCTTGTAACATGATGACAAAATTCATTCCACGATCCACTAATAGAGAACCAGGAGAATTTCCCTTTTACCTGATAAGAGAACTCCAAAACAAAATTAGACATAAAGAGGGCGCAACCCTAATACCTCAAACCAAAGCGCCTGATTTCATGAGATGCGGGATATGCAAATGACTGAGTGAAAATTATGCAAATGGGACGCAAAGTTCAAAGCCAGACAAAAGTAAAAGAGATAGGGCAAATTTGGGGTACGACAGCTGCCCCTATTTAATTGTCTTAAACCTGAATGTGAGATTGGCGTCAGCCTTTCGAAAGTTCAAGGTGGAAGATGATTAAATACTAGGACCCGAAATTTGCCCTGGAGAGATGGTGTGAGTGTCATTTATTGGTGTGGATGTCTGCTGGGGAAAGACAAACCGGTCTTCTGGTGGACTGGTCATGATGGATAAACATGGTTGAATAATGGTAGCTCGTACTGGGGTAATGGTGCCAATACAAGGTTCTTGAGGGAGTGGGCGGTAAAGTGACTTGAAAGGAAATGGTTGACAATGCCGCAGTGACTGAAGGTAGGATTCATAAGAAGCTTAAAGATAACACGAGGGTAAAGTCTACGGAGGACTTATGACCCTAAAAAGATAACGTGAGGGTAAGACCTACGAACGAGCTACGACCCTAAGAGAGATATAGATCTATGGATGACCTACGACCTTAGAAAGATAACGTGATGGTAAGATCTACAGATGATCTACGACCCTAAAAACAAGACGAGGGAGGGTAAAGCGAAGGTAAGATCTGCGGACGATCTACGACCCCAAAAATATAACGCGATGGTAAGATTTACGAATGATCTACGACCCTAAAATATAACGCGATGGTAAGATCTACAGACGATCTACGACCCTAAAAACAAGATGAGAAGAGGGTAAAGTCTACGAACGACCTACGACCCTAAGAGAGATAAAGTGAAGGTAAGATCTATGACCCTAAAAATATAACGCGATGGTAAGATCTACGGACGATCTACGACCCTAAAAACAAGATGAGGACAAGGTAAAGTCTATGGACGACCTACGACCCTAAGAGAGATAAAGCGAAGGTAATATCTACGGACGACCTACGACCTTAAAATGATAAAGCGAAGGTAAGATCTACGGACGATCTACAACCTTAGGAAATGTAAAACTAGGGTAAGATCTACGACCATAGGAAAAGATAACGCGAGTATTGAGGGTTGGGGAGTACGATGTACTGACACCATGGTTTATTGGTAGTGTAATAATAAATGTTAACTGGGAATTATGAGGATGATATTCTTTGTGGGGATGTTTTTTTGATTTGGGATTGATCTGGATCATGCTTCATGTGCATTTGAAGTGTGGCATGATGATCCATGGATATGCTATGCGTTTGAGGATGCAATGCAATATGCAGTTATGATTATTTTATGCAAAGTGCCAAATGCTAAGCTCATTGGGATCCGTTGCTCATCGTCTGGAGATACCAATATAAATTGGTGCTTGAAATCTGAGAGAAAAGAGTTAGCCTTGTCGAGTTCACTGGGGATTTAATCCTGCTGAGGAGAAATGACTTGATCTGACTTCCTTCATGTGTTGGACTTTTTGCGAATAACTGAAAAAAGGCGTGGATCTTATCAAATGCCCCAAGTTTCTCGGTGTTGGAGAGTCAGGCGCTCGGTCGACTGTAAGGAGGCAACGGGGATGAAAGCTTGGTCAAGGCGACCGTTATAACTTGCCACCTGCACAAGAGGAACAAACGTTTGAACGCCGTGGCATTCCCTTGGGATTCCTTCATATCCATGTAATGTAGTGTTTCACATTTTAGCTTGTGATTATTATTGACTTATTGTTTTCAATGCAATGCTTAACAAAGAATTTAAATCACAATTCACATACGAAAAATAAAGTAAAAGAACATAACAAATATTTTTTAATGGAAGGGCAAATTTTTATTAATGAGTTTGGCCTGTGAATGGGCATTCATACATAGAAACAACTTCTAAATGAGGAAGATGCGAAGAAGAAAATAAATACAACGAGTAAAATGGCAATAAGAAAATATCGAACTTTCGTTAAAACTGATATTGCTATAGTTCACGTATCCTGAGTCGTCCCAGTGTCGTGCTTCCAAAGGATAATAGTTGAATTGATCCGCCCCGTATTAGGAGGGTGTACGTGAAGAGTCTTCAGACTGCAGTCTCTCGCCTTTTTTTTGTCCCTAATTTTTTCCCGGATTGCCCTTTTGGGTTTTCAGTCCACCGGGACACCCATTTTGGCCTAAGCCGCCCTTTCGGGTTTTCAACTTAGTGGGTTATTCTTATTTTTTTCCCTTCTTTTTTAGCCCTAACTTTTGCCTAAGCCGCCCTTTCGGGTTTTCAAATTAGCGGGTCCTTTTTATGCATAGTATTTTTTGACTGAGTCTGAATTGACTGGAAGCGGAACGTCTTCCCCATCCATGTTTGTCAGGATTAGAGTACCTCCTGAAAAAGCTTTCTTCACGATGTATGGTCCCTCATAGTTGGGAGTCCACTTGCCTCTCAGATCAGTGTGGATTGGGAGAATCTTCCTTAAGACCAGGTTACCTGTGTGGAACTCTCGAGGCCGAATCTTTTTGTCAAGTGCTCTCTTGAGACGTTGTTGATATAACTGACAGTGTCAAATGGCTGCTAGGCGCCTTTCTTCGATGAGATTGAGTTGGTCAAGTCTCGTTTGAATCCATTAAGCTTCATCAAGCTTAGTATCCATCAGAACCCTTAAGGAAGGGATCTCCACTTCGACCAGGAGTACCGCATCCATACCATAGACTAGTGAAAACGGAGTTGCCCCAGTGGAAGTACGCACCGAAGTTCGATATCCATGCAGGGCAAAAGGAAACATCTCGTGCCAATCTTTGTATGTTCTCACCATTTTCTGAATGATCTTCTTTATGTTCTTGTTAGCGGCTTTGACTGCCCCATTCATCTTCGGCCGATAAGGTGATGAATTATGGTGCTCGATCTTGAACTCTTCACACATTTCCTTCATCATCTTGTTGTTGAGATTTGACCCGTTATCAGTGATGATCTTGTTAGGAGTTCCATAACGACAAATGATTTCTCTTTTGATGAAACGAGTGACAACTTGCTTGGTCACATTCTTGTATGAAGCCGCTTCCACCTATTTGGTGAAGTAATCAATAGCAACAAGGATAAACCTATGTCCATTTGAAGCGCTCGGCTCGATGCGTCCAATCATATCGATGCCCACATTGCAAAGGGCCATGGTGAAGTCATCACATTCAAAGGAGTGGGAGGAACATGTATCCTGTCTGTGTAAACCTGACATTTGTGGCACATTTTGGCATATACACAACAGTCGATTTCCATTGTCATCTAGAAATAACCTGCTCGTAGGATTTTCTTGTCCATGGAATGCCCACTGGCATGAGTCCCAAAAGAGCCCTCGTGTATTTCTCGTATAATGGATTCTGCTTCGTGTCTATCCACGCATCTGAGCAGAACCGAATCATAGTTTCTCTTTTACAGAACGTCTCCTGATAGTAAAAACTTAGACGCCAACCTTCTAAGAGTTCGCTTATCACAAATTGTAGCACCTTCGGGGTACTCTTACATCTCAAGATATCTTTTGATGTCGAAGTACCACGGCCTTTCGCCTGATACATCTTCAGTTGTGAGACAATGAGCAGGGAAATGTGTGCTGGCTCCTTGTAATGGCAGATCCTTATATTTGGCGCATGATTCGGGTAACTGACTTTGAACATTGCTGCTAAAGTGGCCAGAGCGTATGCCAGTTGATTTGCTTCTCTAGGAATGTGCTCAAAGGCGACCTCATCGAAAGTGGGCAACAACTCTAATATGTAATCCCGGTATGGAACTAAATTAGGGTGCCGTGTATCCCAATCACCCCGTACTTGATGTATCACTAAGGCAGAGTCCCTATAAACTTCAAGAATCTTGATCTTCAAATCAATGGCTGCCTCAAGACCCATCACACAAGCTTCGTATTCAGCGATATTATTCGTACAATCAAAACATAATATGGCAGTGAAAGGTATGTGAGTGTTGCGTGGAGAGGTCAGAATTGCCCCAATGCCGTGACCCATAGCATTTGACGCACCATCGAACATGAGAGTCCATCGCTCCCCTGGTTCGGGTCCTTCATTATCATCAAGTTTCATAACATCCTCGTCTGGAAAATCGAACTTTATGGGTTGATATTCTTCCAATGGCTGGTGAGCAAGATGATAAGCAAGAATGCTACCTTTGATAGCCTTTTGTGTGACGTACTGGATGTCATACTCAGACAAAAGCATTTGCCACCGAGCCAATCTGCCTGTAAGTGCTGGTTTCTCGAAGATGTACTTTATCGGATCCATTTTAGATATCAGGAGCGTAGAATGTGTCAACATATACTGCCTCAAACGTCGAGTTGCCCACGTAAGAGCACAACAAGTCTTCTCAAGTAAGGAATACCTTGATTCACAATCAGTAAACTTCTTGCTCAAGTAATAAATGGTGTGTTCTTTTCATCTAGTATCGTCATGTTGTCCGAGCACACAACCCATAGATCCTTCAAGCACAGTCAAATACATAATGAGAGGTCTCCCTGGAAATGGTGGTATGAGTATTGGTGGCTCTTGAAGATATTTCTTAATCTTCTCGAAAGCGTCTTGACAGCTTTCATCCCACCGGACATCTTGATTCTTGTGTAACAACTTAAAGATAGGTTCACAGGTACCAGTAAGGTGAGAAATGAACCTGGATATGTAATTCAACCTTCCAAGGAAACCTCGTACTTCCTTTTCATTTTTTGGCACCGGCATATCCTGTATTGCTTTTACTTTGTCTAGATCTACTTCAATTCCTCGTTGACTCACGATAAAACCAAGTAATTTGCCCGATCGAACCCCGAAGGTGCATTTGTTGGGATTAAGCCTTAACCTGAACTTTCGTAAATGATTAAACAACTTCTGCCAATGGACCAAATGTTCTTCCTCAGTATGTGATTTCGCAATCATGTCATCCACATACACCTCGACCTCTTTATGAATAATGTCGTGAAAGAGAGTCACCATAGCTCGCTGATATGTCGCACCAGCGTTTTTAAGACCAAAAGGCATGACTCTATAGCAAAAGGTACCTGTGATCGGTGGATCTGGAACTGACTGTTTAACGCTGGTTCGCGAAATGTCGCGGAAGCAAGAGTCGCCACCGTCTTTTATTTTCTCCAAATCTTTCCTTATCTGCATATGCACGAAATCTTGAGGCTAAAACATGTACAAAAAGATTTGTTAGGTTAAGTTAAATATTTTTCACATATTTAATTGATTTAAGTGAATTATTATAAATAAAAATTCAAATAAATAAATAAAAAATGAGAAAATACTTCCCTTTGGGCCAAGTGGTCGTGCACATGCCATGGATGATGAATTATGGAGGAAAAATGGGCCCATTAGCAATTTTAGGTCATTTGAATCAATGTTGACTTTTCAAAATATCCAAAAATTTCCCAACTTCCACAAGGCATAACTTGCTCAATTTTTAAGCTTTTCTCATGTTCTTGGACATTTTGGAAAGGTCTTTGATTCCTATAACCAATGTCTTTGGTCCCATGTCATTTTGATTTACCAATCTCAAGTTATGGCCTTTCACTTAAAGTCCCTTTTTGCTGACTTTTGAAAATGACCTATAATGTTGAAATTGATAACTTTTTGTGAGAGCATTTCTTGGACTTGAAGTATGAAGATGAGTTGTAGGAAATGTCTTTCTCTTCAAAATGAGCTTTGGATGGGATTTTTCTGATAATCCATGTGAAAGTTATGCCCTGGTCAATTTCAGTTGACTTTTTCAGCTGTCCAAATAAGGAAACTTTTGCATCTTGATGATTTCTGAGCCAAATTTTGAGAATCATGATTTGATCAAATGATGTTTGTGGCTTCAAAATGATATGTTGACCAAAAATTGGAACTTTTGACTGTCAAATGAGCATTTTGCCCCTACAGTTGACTGTAGTGCAATTTAGGGTTTTGACTGTGCAATTTTGTGCTGAAAGCCTTGAAACTTGATATGAGGATGCTTGACCATATTTGTAGGCATGTGAGACTTGATTGGACCTTTGGAAACTTCATTTTCTTGATCAAAACAAAAACCCTAATTTTGACTGTATAGGAGACCTTTGCACTGTGCAACCCTTGGGGAATCTTGAAGCTTGACTTGGCAATTTCTTGAAAAATATGGGAGGGCAAATTTTGGGGTATAACAGTTGCCCCTGTTCAATCTTCTTAGACCCGAGGATGCAGATTGGCTGACGTGCCTGTGATCGGTGGATCTGGAACTGACTGTTTAACGCTGGTTCGCAAAATGTCGCGGAAGCAAGAGTCGCCACCGTCTTTTATTTTCTCCAAATGGAAAGGACAAAAGCACAGAAAAATTCCTTAAAGAGATTGCTCTCGGTTCGGGAGGTAGATTATAGAAAGGGAAGGTGTTAGCACCCTTTCTATCCATGGTTATCCGTGGGCTCTTAGATACTTGCTCAATGTGTTTTCAAAATTGTTTGTTTGCTTTTCAATGTGGGTTTTAAAAAGTTTCTTTGAAAAATTTCAGTTCGACTCTTGTATCAGAGTGTTTGAAAAATTGCTTTGAAAGCTTTTGAAAATGTGTTGGTGTGAAAAGTATTTTTGTTTGAAATTAGAGCAAGTATCCTTGAGAACCTACCTACCCTAAGGAATTCGTCTGTGTAGATGTCCTTAAGGTAGTGCCATCCCACCATTGAGAGGTAGGTAGCACCACCGTTGGAGGTGTTCGGGTCAATTCGAGTTTAGGGACATTGTGGCCACCGAGCAAAGGTAAGACACCTTAGAAGCTACCCTTATGCCATTGATCTTTTATTCCGAGGCAACTTGTTCGAGGCAACTTTGTTTTAGGCAACTAGATCAATGGACACAAGGACTCACTAAGACGTCCTATAGTCGACGGCCACGTTTCGAGGGACAAGGCAACAGTGTGATCACCGGAGTAATGGGAAGACACCTTAGAAGCTACCCTCATGCCAGGTTCCTGGATCATGAGGACTTACTAAAACGTCCTCTACTCGACGATCACCTTTCGAGGCAAGGCAACAGTGAGGCGTACCCTAGGGGTGGTGTGTGCGATTCGTGTGTTGTTTTCATTTGTATTTGTCTTGTCATGTTATTGGTGATCTACGCTTGATTTTATTTAAGGCCATACATTCTTTCATGCTTTGTTTAACAGTTAAAATATTTGCGGGAAAAAATAAATCTAAAGCTATTACAAATGGCGCGGGTCCACATCGCCAAAATTAACCAGGACCCGATTTGACGGAAAATAAAGAAAGCAAATAAAAGTGCGAAAAGTAAATGTTACAAAGCTTTGGGAGAGATACATAATTATTTGAGCGAAATAAAATAAATATGCGAAATTAGATAAATTACGAACGAGGGCGTTGGACCCTTTTGCAAAAAATTAAAGTTAATGAGGAATTAAAATTAAAATTAAAAGAAAGCAAGAACTTGTTTTTAGTGTTTTTTAAATGAAAAGAGAGAATTAATTAAAATTTAAATTGAAATGTTAAACCTAATTCTAATGGCTTTTAAATTTATTTAAGAAAATATTGAATTCAACCTAAATTAAACCTAATTTTTTATGTACAATTTTAATTATGAAAATAAATAAAATAAATAATATTATTGTAAAAAAGAAAAATTAAAAAGGAATAAAAATTAATTAAACCTATTTCTACATTTTTTAGATTTTTTATGAAAAGAATTAATATTGCAAACCCTAATTTAAATTAAATTTATTTACATGCATTTATTTATGAAAACATTAGAAATAAAAATTATTTATTACATTTTTTGTCTTTTCTGATTTTTGGGCATTTCTTGTATTTTGTAACAATAATTAATTAAATTAAAACAATAAAGAAAATAACATAATAATAAAATATAAGAAAATTTAGAAAATTGCAAACCAGGGGGGGTGGAAGTCCCAAATTGGAGGTATGATTTTGAATAATCTGGCCCAAAAAGCTTCAGGTTCATTGACTTTTCCAGCCACTATGTGGCACCTTTGACCAGGGTTCATGGTGCTCATCAATTTTGCACCCTTGGATGGCTTCTGATGGACGCGTGGGTGGATAGATCTGGAGGTGCATCATGGTTTCCAACACAAGCGCTGCATGGGAATTATTGTGGAAAAATAATATTGAAATTACACAGACCTGGGATTCGAACCCAGGTCACTAGCATCACCAATCAACACCTGTGCCACTAAGCCATGTCAACGCATTTGATATATAAATAACAAATAAATAATATAAAAGAGAGCAACGCGTTAGTGGATTTAAAGCGCGAAATATTCAAACGCTCCAATCAGCTTATGCCACGACCTCGTCTTCCTCGCGTGGTTTTTGTTTTTTTTCTGAAACAAGGACATTAAACAACGGTTTTCTATGCGTGGTTTTAGGTATGCTATTGGAAAATAGCGATTAGCTCTCAAGGGGTCATAAATTGGGCGCGAGCATGGTGTTTTCTTCGTCCAGACCTGCTGAATCCAATGATGGCATTCTTGAAGGCCAATTTTTCTTGGTCTTAAAATCCCCAATTTTGATTCCTGTAAACCCTAGAACGCAAGCATGGTGAAATCGCGTATGCAGCATAAAAATTCAATTAAACATAATGGTTAGTCTCAGAACCTCATAATGAACATGATTCCATGAATAGAATGCTGTAAAAATGCTTAGAATATGATATACGATTATGGAATTTTTCCTGTACAGTTTTGATTCAATATACCAATTCTTCGTGCTTTGATGGTTGTCTTTGATTGGAACATGTTCAGGAGCCTTCAAGGAAGCTAATGGAATAGGTCTTGTGCTTTGAATCGACCTGGAAAGCTGTTTTCAGTTTTGAGTTTATGGAGAAAAATTTCAGTTTGCCAATGGCTCTTTAGCGCAGCTTTTGTGTCTGTTATCATTAGGGTTATGTTCTAGCATTTGTAGTGAAGGCATTAGGTTAACAAAACTCAATCAAATCTCTTGTAATCATGGATTTTGGAAATTTGATTTTAAGGATCTTTTTCATATCTTTTTTCATGTGTTCTCTTGCTCTCAATCATGCCAATCACTCCAAATCTTTCCATGTTGGGATGTGCACGAATTATTGATGGTATAATGTGTATAAAAAGATTTGAAAACTTAGGTTAGCATTTTTCATATATTTAATTTGATTTAAATGAATTAATATGAATAAAAATTCAAATAAATAAATAAAAAATGAGAAAATACTTCCCTTTGGGCCAAGTGGTCGTGCACATGCTTGGAATGATGAATCATGGAAGAAAAATGGGCCCATTAGCAATTTTAGGTCATTTGCATCAATGTTGACTTTTCAAAATATCCAAAAATTTCTCAACTTCTACAAGGCATAACTTGCTCAATTTTTACGCTTTTCTCATGTTCTTGGACATTTTGGAAAGGTCTTTGAGTCCTCTAACCAATGTCTTTGGTCCCATGTCATTTTGATTTACAAATCTCAAGTTATGGCCTTTGACTTAAAGTCCCTTTTTGTTGACTTTTGAAAATGACCTATAATGTTGAAATTGATAACTTTTTGTGAGAGCATTTCTTGGACTTTAAGTATGAAGATGAGTTGTAGGAAATGTCTTTCTCTTCAAAATGAGCTTTGGATGGAATTTTTCTGATAATCCATGTGAAAGTTATGCCCTGGTCAATTTCAGTTGACTTTTTCAACTGTCCAAATAAGGAAACTTTTGCAATTTGATGATTTCTGAGCCAAACTTTGAGAATCATGATCAAGCATTGATCAAATGATGTTTATGGCTTCAAAATGATATGTTGACCAAAAATTTGAACTTTTGACTGTCAAATGACCATTTTGCCCCTACAGTTGACTGTAGTGCAATTAGGGTTTTTGACTGTGCAATTTTGGGCTGAATGCTTTGAAACTTGATATGAGGATACTTGACCATATTTGTAGGCACATGAGACTTGATTGGACCTTTGAAAACTTCATTTTCTTGATCAGAACACAAACCCTAATCTTGACTGTATAGGAGCCCTTTGCACTGTGCAACCCTTGGGGAATTTTGCAGCTTGGCTTGGCAATTTCTTGGGGAATATGGGAGGGCAAATTTTGGGGTACAACAGTTGCCCCTGTTCAATCTTCTTAGACCTGAGGATGCAGATTGGATGACGTGCCTTTCGTAATCCGAAGGTGGAAGATGATTGAACACTAGAGTGCCCAGAAATTTGCGCTCACATAGTAGTGTGATGATGGGAATGGGCTTATAGATGCCATTTGGAGATTGATGGATAGGATGATGGGCTTATAGATGCCATCTGGATGTTGATCGCGTAAGAGATTCCTTAGCGGGAACCTGCATACTGCAAAAGAAAAATGGGTACCTGGCACGTTGCAAGAACTGGTTTTCAGATGCTTGGTATAAATGTGTCCTGACTGGTTACAGGAGTTGGATCTTTGAATTCTTCAGACGTGCCCTGGCGAGATACAGGAATCGAGTCTGGAGAATATATTCGTCAACAGATACTCCCTGGCGAGATACAGGAATCGGATCTTCGAACTCTTCAGACGTGCCCTGTCAAGATACAGGAATCGAGTCTGGTACTGTAGTCGTCAACAGATACACCCTGGCAAGATACAGGAATCGGATCTTCGAACTCTTCAGACGTGCCCTGGCAAGATACAGGAATCGAGTCTGGTAGTGTTAGTCGTCAACAGATACACCCTGGCAAGATACAGGAATCGGATCTTCGAACTCTTCAAACGTGCCCTGGAAAGATACAGGAATCGAGTCTGGTAGTGTTAGTCGTCAACGGATACACCCTGGCAAGATTCAGGCATCGGATCCTCGAACTCTTCAGACACACCCTGGCAAGATACAGGAATCGGATCTGGTATTAGTCGTCAACAGATACTCCCTGGCAAGATACAGGAATCGCATCTTTAGTTGCGACCGTTGATAGTAATCATTTTTGTATTAACCTTTGTCCTGAAAAGACAAAACGTTAGTTGTATGCGATGTCATGATGTATGACATGCGTGATGTTCTCAAAATAAGTGAGACTGTATGTTCATGATGTGTATGTGCATGCTATAATGTATGATGATATGATGTTTACGAATGTATGTTTTCGCCTAGGAAAGTAAATCCTTGATGGGTGCCGGGAAGTTTGAATCCTGGGCTGATGTTTGAAGGATAGAGCTTTTGTTTCCGCTGGGGATGATAACTGCAAGAATACCGGTGGGAGAAGATAACTCCGTTGGGGAATAAACTTGGCGAATAGATTATGCGGGGGGAGAGATACTCTAGCGATCATGCTGGGGATTGATACTCTGTGGGGATAGAGATGCTTTGCTGAATTGTTGGTAATAGTTTGCTGGGGATACCCTTGTTGTATTGGAAGTGTTGATAGACTTCGCTGGGGATAAGATGATTCTGTCGACGACGATCTTTTCCGTGGCTTTTGGCTGAGGATAACCCAGTTATATCCTGGTAGGGAAATAACTCTTTGAATAAAGCCGGACGACGCGTTCGTGTTCTGCGAAAATAAGCTTCCAGAATCTACTGGGGATAAGCTTACTGCTTGGGGAGATAAATTCCAACTTTCCTGGGGATCTGGATTGGACTCTCCTGGGGAAGTTTCGAATTGCGAGGGAGGTGATTCCTTTGAATGTTGGTATGCCGCCGGGGAACAATCTTTAGACCAAGACTGCCGGGGATGCTTGTTAAGAATACATATGCTGTTGGGGAATGTTGAGATCTGCTGGAGGATACTCAACTTCCTTAAGGTTGATAATAGCTTTGCTTGAAGAGAGTGTACTGACTTGCTGACTTACTCTCTGGGGAATTGGGACATACCGGTTATGTTCTTTAGCTGAACCTACCTCGATACTTTGGAGGATAGAACAGTTAGATTGCTTTAAACAACTCATACTGCCCCTGTTTCTGAGGTGGGAGAGGAAGACCTGTGAGGTGCTTGATGACTGCCGATTGACAACTCCTCTTCTGGTAGGCAAGTGACGAGATGCCAGGACATAGTCGTACGTTTTGATCCCTAACTTTTGCCTGGACCGCCCTTTCGGGTTTTCAGTCCACCGAGATACCCATTTTTGCCCAAGCCGCCTTTTCAGGTTTTCGACTTGCCGGGTGTACAGATTTTTCATTTCATCCCTTCATTTTGCCCGAACCCTTTTGGTTCGCCGGGAAGCCCTAATTTTTGCCTAGGTATGTCAACCTAGCGGGTCTTTGATTTTGCGTAGTATCTTTTCGACTATGTCCACGCTCTCAGAAAGTAGGGAGTTGCCCCTGTTAGAAGTGTTTTGTCATACCATTGGAAGGTGTTTGATCAGGCAAGATTCGTTGTTGGAATGCCCCAAGTGACTCAGGTGGAGATTTTCCCCAGGCTATTTGGCCTTTGAGAGATTCTCCGAATCTTGATTGGACTGCCCCAGATGACGGACAATGATCATGTCATGCCCCTTGATTGGAAGTGCTTTTGTTCACTAGGTATTCATCGTGCGAATTTCCCTGTTGTTCAAACAAATAGTCATATGCAAACAATGTTATATCAAAAATGCAAAGCTTATGTCTGTCTTGAAGATTTTGAAAATGCATTCTTTTTCATAAAACAAATGAATGTTTGTAAAACGTGATGTCAACTCCGTATTTACCGTAGGCCTTAAGGAGTCAGGATACCTTTCGTGACAGTATGCTTTCGAGCTAACCCATGCTTCAGCTAGGACTTTTTAAGGGTTATAATGTGGCCAGGTTCACGGTTTAAGAAACAAAGGGTAAAGGCTCAAATTTTATTTGTACCCACCCGCTCTTCGTAATGTTCTTCAAACCTAAACTCAGCTGATCGTGCGTTTGACCTTGTTTGGGTCTTTGTCCTGATATTCCAATGATGGTTTGGATGTTGACAATTCATTTGAATAGGCAGTCCTTTCCTTTTGTTGAGGATTTGTTGGACCTCTTTCTTTTTGATTTCGTTATCCCTGTTTTTTGCCTGAACTGTTTCTTTTGTGATTACAGTCAGCGGGATGCCCCAGTTTTGTAAGTCTCCTTCATAGGTTTTGACTTAATGGGTTTTTTTTTTATTTTGAAAGATAATGACTGCCTTTCTTTATTGATTATTCGGAACCATCACTGTCTTTCTTTTTTTGTTGTAAGGACCTCTTGGGTGCCATTTGTTATGCACTTGGATCAACTGAGAGAACTACCCTGCCCCAGGTTATGATAAAGGATTTTAAATTTCGAAAAGAAAAACTCCTACTTCTTTGGCTCAGATGGGTTGACGAGGGATTATCATCCTTATAACTCCAGTGTTTAGGAATTGAAACAATGCCTGTACCTCATCAGCGGGGTCTGTTCAAAAGCATACTGTAAAGATAGCGGTATCGTTTTCATCATCCTCCCTCAAGAGGCTTAGAATTTTAGATCCAGAGTTGACATCAGAAAAAAAATATGAAAATAATTTGCATTTAGTGAATACGAATATATTGTTTCAGAACAGACATATGCGATGCATTAATGAAATAACAAAGTTTAACATGAGTAAATGTTTGAACACAAGAAAATTGCAACTTGAACATTCGAATGAACAAAAATTTCCCAATCTTAGCCATGATTGGGCAAGGGAGCAGTGACTATGTTCGGAGTCTCAGGTACTTCAAACTGAATCTCTCCAGCGTCGATCATGTCTTGAATCTTGTTTTTGAGAGGCCAGCAGTTGCCCGTAGTATGCCCCGGGCTATCAGAATGGTATGCGCACCTATCGTTGGGATTATAGTTAGGAGCAGAAGTGTTTGGATTCCGGAGAGGAGCCCTTAAGGTGATCAACCCTGCCTCCAACATTTGTTGTAGTGCTTGATCCAGCGACATGTTGATCTTGGTGAACTGCCTTTTAGGCTTGTCTGGTTTGCTCTGATCAGCCCGTTGTTCTGGGCGAGGTCGTTGTTGGACCTGTGAAGTAATAACAGCTTGGAGAGGCCCAAACCTTTGACTTCTTGGAAGTTGATTAATGACTGGGTCCCTGACTTGGGCTCGTTGCTTCATATCTAGATGAAGCTGGCTGATCATGGCTCTCAGCTCTCCTTGCTCCTGAGCTAAACCTTGAATGAGGTCCCTTTGCCCCAGCATCTGGGTTTTCAGCGTGTCTACCTCAGCTTGTAGACGTTTCAGCTGTTCGTCCTTGTCATCTTCAGGACTCTTTCTGATCAGATTCCCCACGAGGAGTGTCCTCAACTCTTCCTGCCCCTTGGATAGGCTTAGGAAGATCTCTTTGAACTGAGTCTCTTGAGTGTGAAGGTCCTGGTTATCTTGTTGGGAAGCCATGGCTGAAATAAACAGCAGGGAGGGTAAGTGACCTGCAACAAGGATACCTGTTATGCAATGATGAGTATGACATGCATGTAATGTTTTCAAGGACCTCGCAGGCTAAACAAGAAAATTGTTAGCATTTGAATTTGTAGCTTGATTGAAGGAACTGTATGTTGCTGAGAATCCTTCTTCAAGGGTCAAGGCTCACCATATCCAGTGGGTCATAGCCCCTGACAACCTTGTCTAGAGGAAAATAAATCCTCTTTGCCCCTTGCTAGATGTTTGATTTATCATGACCTGTATCACAAGCCCTTGAGATCCTTGAAATGGGTTAGGATGTATGCAATGGTATGATGTCATGCTATGCATGGGGTGATGTAGGTAAACCCTGTTATGAGTCCCAATTAAGGACTATAAACAAACCCTACAAGAGATTCAGTATACTTGTCATGGGTCCCAATTAAGGACTAAAACAAACCCTGCAAGAAACTCGGTAAACCTGGTTATGAGTCCTAGTTAAAGACTAAAACAAAAACCTGCAAGAAACTTAGTAAGCCTTGTGATGAGTCCTAGTTAAGGACTATGAACAAAACCTGCAGGAAGTTCAGTAAACCTTATTATGAGTCCTAGTTAAGGACTATAAACAAAACCTGCAAGAAGTTCAGATGTCAGATAACAAGCATGCAAGTAATCCAAGTTTGAAGGCACACAAGTCACGCAAAAGAGCCCTTAGAGTTTAGGCCAGCATGAGGTCTAGGTATTACCCTCTTGAAGTTGGTGGGTTCAACCTGTCCTATCAGAAGTAACCGGGTTCTAAGGGTCCCCAATATCACTGGATTGCTTTCATTGTTCATCGTTTCGATTTAGCCACTGAACTGGCGACCGAAATATTCCAGGAAAGCAACCCTCAATTGAGTGTAGTATCGAGTATCAACCAACCTCGGACTACACCAAAGTTAGTTATCTCACTACCCTAAAGAGGCCAAGATAGTTCCATTAAGGTTCCTAAGGTATGTTGATGTTTCATGACACCACGCGGAGGCCCCGTACTCTCCTTGACTGAACTCAAGGGTTACCGGTACACACCAAAGTGCCACATCAACGTAGCAGACTGTTTCAACCATGTCGGTATACCCCGCACAGTTCCCTCACAGCCTTGTTGCTACTTTCTAAGAAGGTATCCCCAAGATCCGGGTTAGGATCTATAGAACTCCCGAGACAATACCCACAATAATAAAGCAAACAGTTCAGACAATGGAAAACACAAGTGATCTTAGTCCTAAGGTACACCTCACTTTATAAACGTCCCCAGCAGAGTCGCCAGTTCTGTGATCGGTGGATCTGGAACTGACTGTTTAACGCTGGTTCGCGAAATGTCGCGGAAGCAAGAGTCGCCACCGTCTTTTATTTTCTCCAAATGGAAAGGACAAAAGCACAGAAAAATTCCTTAAAGAGATTGCTCTCGGTTCGGGAGGTAGATTATAGAAAGGGAAGGTGTTAGCACCCTTTCTATCCATGGTTATCCATGGGCTCTTAGATACTTGCTCAATGTGTTTTCAAAATTGTTTGTTTGCTTTTCAATGTGGGTTTTAAAAAGTTTCTTTGAAAAATTTCAGTTCGACTCTTGTATCAGAGTGTTTGAAAAATTGCTTTGAAAGCTTTTGAAAATGTGTTGGTGTGAAAAGTATTTTTGTTTGAAATTAGAGCAAGTATCCTTGAGAACCTACCTACCCTAAGGAATTCGTCTGTGTAGATGTCCTTAAGGTAGTGCCATCCCACCATTGAGAGGTAGGTAGCACCACCGTTGGAGGTGTTCGGGTCAATTCGAGTTTAGGGACATTGTGGCCACCGAGCAAAGGTAAGACACCTTAGAAGCTACCCTTATGCCATTGATCTTTTATTCCGAGGCAACTTGTTCGAGGCAACTTTGTTTTAGGCAACTAGATCAATGGACACAAGGACTCACTAAGACGTCCTATAGTCGACGGCCACGTTTCGAGGGACAAGGCAACAGTGTGATCACCGGAGTAATGGGAAGACACCTTAGAAGCTACCCTCATGCCAGGTTCCTGGATCATGAGGACTTACTAAAACGTCCTCTACTCGACGATCACCTTTCGAGGCAAGGCAACAGTGAGGCGTACCCTAGGGGTGGTGTGTGCGATTCGTGTGTTGTTTTCATTTGTATTTGTCTTGTCATGTTATTGGTGATCTACGCTTGATTTTATTTAAGGCCATACATTCTTTCATGCTTTGTTTAACAGTTAAAATATTTGCGGGAAAAAATAAATCTAAAGCTATTACAAATGGCGCGGGTCCACATCGCCAAAATTAACCAGGACCCGATTTGACGGAAAATAAAGAAAGCAAATAAAAGTGCGAAAAGTAAATGTTACAAAGCTTTGGGAGAGATACATAATTATTTGAGCGAAATAAAATAAATATGCGAAATTAGATAAATTACGAACGAGGGCGTTGGACCCTTTTGCAAAAAATTAAAGTTAATGAGGAATTAAAATTAAAATTAAAAGAAAGCAAGAACTTGTTTTTAGTGTTTTTTAAATGAAAAGAGAGAATTAATTAAAATTTAAATTGAAATGTTAAACCTAATTCTAATGGCTTTTAAATTTATTTAAGAAAATATTGAATTCAACCTAAATTAAACCTAATTTTTTATGTACAATTTTAATTATGAAAATAAATAAAATAAATAATATTATTGTAAAAAAGAAAAATTAAAAAGGAATAAAAATTAATTAAACCTATTTCTACATTTTTTAGATTTTTTATGAAAAGAATTAATATTGCAAACCCTAATTTAAATTAAATTTATTTACATGCATTTATTTATGAAAACATTAGAAATAAAAATTATTTATTACATTTTTTGTCTTTTCTGATTTTTGGGCATTTCTTGTATTTTGTAACAATAATTAATTAAATTAAAACAATAAAGAAAATAACATAATAATAAAATATAAGAAAATTTAGAAAATTGCAAACCAGGGGGGGTGGAAGTCCCAAATTGGAGGTATGATTTTGAATAATCTGGCCCAAAAAGCTTCAGGTTCATTGACTTTTCCAGCCACTATGTGGCACCTTTGACCAGGGTTCATGGTGCTCATCAATTTTGCACCCTTGGATGGCTTCTGATGGACGCGTGGGTGGATAGATCTGGAGGTGCATCATGGTTTCCAACACAAGCGCTGCATGGGAATTATTGTGGAAAAATAATATTGAAATTACACAGACCTGGGATTCGAACCCAGGTCACTAGCATCACCAATCAACACCTGTGCCACTAAGCCATGTCAACGCATTTGATATATAAATAACAAATAAATAATATAAAAGAGAGCAACGCGTTAGTGGATTTAAAGCGCGAAATATTCAAACGCTCCAATCAGCTTATGCCACGACCTCGTCTTCCTCGCGTGGTTTTTGTTTTTTTCTGAAACAAGGACATTAAACAACGGTTTTCTATGCGTGGTTTTAGGTATGCTATTGGAAAATAGCGATTAGCTCTCAAGGGGTCATAAATTGGGCGCGAGCATGGTGTTTTCTTCGTCCAGACCTGCTGAATCCAATGATGGCATTCTTGAAGGCCAATTTTTCTTGGTCTTAAAATCCCCAATTTTGATTCCTGTAAACCCTAGAACGCAAGCATGGTGAAATCGCGTATGCAGCATAAAAATTCAATTAAACATAATGGTTAGTCTCAGAACCTCATAATGAACATGATTCCATGAATAGAATGCTGTAAAAATGCTTAGAATATGATATACGATTATGGAATTTTTCCTGTACAGTTTTGATTCAATATACCAATTCTTCGTGCTTTGATGGTTGTCTTTGATTGGAACACGTTCAGGAGCCTTCAAGGAAGCTAATGGAATAGGTCTTGTGCTTTGAATCGACCTGGAAAGCTGTTTTCAGTTTTGAGTTTATGGAGAAAAATTTCAGTTTGCCAATGGCTCTTTAGCGCAGCTTTTGTGTCTGTTATCATTAGGGTTATGTTCTAGCATTTGTAGTGAAGGCATTAGGTTAACAAAACTCAATCAAATCTCTTGTAATCATGGATTTTGGAAATTTGATTTTAAGGATCTTTTTCATATCTTTTTTCATGTGTTCTCTTGCTCTCAATCATGCCAATCACTCCAAATCTTTCCATGTTGGGATGTGCACGAATTATTGATGGTATAATGTGTATAAAAAGATTTGAAAACTTAGGTTAGCATTTTTCATATATTTAATTTGATTTAAATGAATTAATATGAATAAAAATTCAAATAAATAAATAAAAAATGAGAAAATACTTCCCTTTGGGCCAAGTGGTCGTGCACATGCTTGGAATGATGAATCATGGAAGAAAAATGGGCCCATTAGCAATTTTAGGTCATTTGCATCAATGTTGACTTTTCAAAATATCCAAAAATTTCTCAACTTCTACAAGGCATAACTTGCTCAATGTTTACGCTTTTCTCATGTTCTTGGACATTTTGGAAAGGTCTTTGAGTCCTCTAACCAATGTCTTTGGTCCCATGTCATTTTGATTTACCAATCTCAAGTTATGGCCTTTGACTTAAAGTCCCTTTTTGTTGACTTTTGAAAATGACCTATAATGTTGAAATTGATAACTTTTTGTGAGAGCATTTCTTGGACTTGAAGTATGAAGATGAGTTGTAGGAAATGTCTTTCTCTTCAAAATGAGCTTTGGATGGAATTTTTCTGATAATCCATGTTAAAGTTATGCCCTGGTCAATTTCAGTTGACTTTTTCAGCTGTCCAAATAAGGAAACTTTTGCAATTTGATGATTTCTGAGCCAAACTTTGAGAATCATGATCAAGAATTGATCAAATGATGTTTATGGCTTCAAAATGATATGTTGACCAAAAATTTGAACTTTTGACTGTCAAATGACCATTTTGCCCCTACAGTTGACTGTAGTGCAATTAGGGTTTTTGACTGTGCAATTTTGGGCTGAATGCTTTGAAACTTGATATGAGGATACTTGACCATATTTGTAGGCACATGAGACTTGATTGGACCTTTGAAAACTTCATTTTCTTGATCAGAACACAAACCCTAATCTTGACTGTATAGGAGCCCTTTGCACTGTGCAACCCTTGGGGAATTTTGCAGCTTGGCTTGGCAATTTCTTGGGGAATATGGGAGGGCAAATTTTGGGGTACAACAGTGCCTTTCGTAATCCGAGGGTAGAAGATGATTGAACACTAGAGTGCCCAGAAATTTGCGCTCACATAGTAGCAGTGATGGGAATGGGCTTATAGATGCCATCTGGGTGTTGATTGCGTAAGAGATTCCTTATCGAGAACCTGTATACCTGCAAAATAGAAAAAATGAGTACCTGACACGTTGCAGGAGCTGGTTTCAGATGCTTGATATAGATGTGTCCTGACTAGTTACAGGAGCTGAGTCTGGAGCTTCACAAGATGATGAATGAACCAGGGATGGTTACTGCCTTAGCATGAACGGTAAGAGAACCTTGGGTGACTTTAACTTCAACAACGCTCGTTGAGAAAATCTTGGTGGGAATTACCATCTTCGTAGTATCGGGAAGAGAACCATAGGCAATTATAATCTGAAAGGAATTATCACCTCACTCACCGTCGGAGAGGGAACCCTGGGGAATTATAATCTGAAAGGAATTATCACCTCACTCACCGTCGGAGAGGGAACCATAGGAAAAGGACTTACCACCTCACTCACCGTCGGAGAGGGAACCATCAGAAAAGGAATTATCACCTCACTCACCGTCGGAGAGGGAACCATCTGAAAAGGAATTATCACCTCACTCACCGTCGGAGAGGGAACCATCTGAAAAGGAATTATCACCTCACTCACCGTCGGAGAGGGAACCATCTGAAAAGGAATTATCACCTCACTCACCGTCGGAGAGGGAACCATAGGAGATTATCACCTCACTCACCGTCGGAGAGGGAACCATCTGAAAAGGAATTATCACCTCACTCACCGTCGGAGAGGGAACCATAGGAAAAGGACTTACCACCTCACTCACCGTCGGAGAGGGAACCATAGGAGATTATCACCTCACTCACCGTCGGAGAGGGAACCATCTGAAAAGGAATTATCACCTCACTCACCGTCGGAGAGGGAACCCTGGGGAATTATAATCTGAAAGGAATTATCACCTCACTCACCGTCGGAGAGGGAACCATAGGAAAAGGACTTACCACCTCACTCACCGTCGGAGAGGGAACCATCAGAAAAGGAATTATCACCTCACTCACCGTCGGAGAGGGAACCATCTGAAAAGGAATTATCACCTCACTCACCGTCGGAGAGGGAACCATCTGAAAAGGAATTATCACCTCACTCACCGTCGGAGAGGGAACCATCTGAAAAGGAATTATCACCTCACTCACCGTCGGAGAGGGAACCATAGGAGATTATCACCTCACTCACCGTCGGAGAGGGAACCATCTGAAAAGGAATTATCACCTCACTCACCGTCGGAGAGGGAACCATAGGAAAAGGACTTACCACCTCACTCACCGTCGGAGAGGGAACCATAGGAGATTATCACCTCACTCACCGTCGGAGAGGGAACCATCTGAAAAGGAATTATCACCTCACTCACCGTCGGAGAGGGAACCCTGGGGAATTATAATCTGAAAGGAATTATCACCTCACTCACCGTCGGAGAGGGAACCATAGGAAAAGGACTTACCACCTCACTCACCATCGGAGAGGGAACCATCAGAAAAGGAATTATCACCTCACTCACCGTCGGAGAGGGAACCATCTGAAAAGGAATTATCACCTCACTCACCGTCGAAGAGGGAACCATCTGAAAAGGAATTATCACCTCACTCACCGTCAGAGAGGGAACCATCTGAAAAGGAATTATCACCTCACTCACCGTCGGAGAGGGAACCATAGGAGATTATCACCTCACTCACCGTCGGAGAGGGAACCATCTGAAAAGGAATTATCACCTCACTCACCGTCGGAGAGGGAACCATAGGAAAAGGACTTACAACCTCACTCACCGTCGGAGAGGGAACCATAGGAGATTATCACCTCACTCACCGTCGGAGAGGGAACCATCTGAAAAGGAATTATCACCTCACTCACCGTCGGAGAGGGAACCATAGGAAAAGGACTTACCACCTCACTCACCGTCGGAGAGGGAACCATAGGAGATTATCACCTCACTCACCGTCGGAGAGGGAACCATCTGAAAAGGAATTATCACCTCACTCACCGTCGGAGAGGGAACCATAGGAAAAGGACTTACCACCTCACTCACTGTCGGAGAGGGAACCATAGGAGATTATCACCTCACTCACCGTCGGAGAGGGAACCATCTGAAAAGGAATTATCACCTCACTTACCGTCGGAGAGGGAACCATAGGAGATTATCACCTCACTCACCGTCGGAGAGGGAACCATCTGAAAAGGAATTATCACCTCACTCGCCGTCGGAGAGGGAACCATAGGAGATTATCACCTCACTCACCGTCGGAGAGGGAACCATCTGAAAAGGAATTATCACCTCACTCACCGTCGGAGAGGGAACCATAGGAAAAGGACTTACCACCTCACTCACCATCGGAGAGGGAACCATAGGAGATTATCACCTCACTCACCGTCAGAGAGGGAACCATCTAAAAAGGAATTATCACCTCACTCACCGTCGGAGAAGGAACCATAGGAGATTATCACCTCACTCACCGTCGGAGAGGGAACCATCTGAAAAGGAATTATCACCTCACTCGCCGTCGGAGAGGGAACCATAGGAGATTATCACCTCACTCACCGTCGGAGAGGGAACCATCTGAAATTATAATCTGGGATAACTTCTACTGAGTCTTCATCAGAAAAATCTGTTGGGAGTCGATTTAGCTGGACTAGAGAAGGCCTTGAAATATGTTTGATAATTTTAACTGCATCTTTCCTGAAAGGTAAAGGTCAGTCATATGCAATGCATGATATGGATCAAGCAATGATGTTCTCAACATAAATGAGATTTGTATGACATAATGCGTCTATGCATGCTATAATGATGTATGTGATGTTTTATGAATGTATGTTTTTGTCTAGGAAATTAAATCCTTGACGGGTGCCGGGAAGTCGTATCCTGGGCTGATGTTGAAGAATGGATTTTGCTTCCGCTGGGGATGATAACTGCAAGAATACCGGTAGGAGAAGATAACTCCGTTGGGGAATAATCTTGGCAAATGGAAGATTCTGCGGGGAGAAAAAGTACTCTAGCGACCATGCTGGGAAACAATACTCTGTGGGAAGAGGGATGCCTTGCTGAGTGTTGATAATAATTTACTAGGGATACCCTTGTTGTTGGAAGTGCAGATAGACTTCGCTGGGGATAAGAAGATTCTGTCGACGACGATCTTTTCCGTGGCTTTTGGCTGGGGATAACCCAGTTATATCCTGTTAAGGAAATAACTCTTTGAATCAAGCCAGGAGACGCGTTCGTGCTCTGTGAGGGATAAGCTTCCAGAATTTACTGGGGATAAGCTTACTGCTTGGGGATATGAATTCCAAATTTCCTGGGGAAACTGGATTGGACTCTCTTGGGGAAGTTTTGATATGCTGGGGAAGTGATCCCTTTGAATGTTGATATGCCGCCGGGGAACAATCTTTAGACCAAGACTGCCGGGGATGCTTGTTAAGAATATATGTATACTGCTGGGGAGTGTTGGGATCTGCTGGAGGATGCCCAACTTCCTTGAGATTTGATAACTCTGCTTGGAGAAGAATGCACTGTTTTGCTGAATCACTCTCTGGGGAATTAAGATATGTGGTTATGTTCTTTAGTTGAACCTACCTTGGTAATTTGGGGGACAGAACAATTAGATTGCTTAGACAACTCTTTATTGCCCCTATTTCTGATATGGGGGAGGCACATATGGGATGCTGACAATTGTTGAGGGTCAAACCTTCTGGTAGGCAGGTGACAAGTTGACAGGACATAGTCGTACGCTTTGATCCCTAACTTTTGCCTGGACTGCCCTTTCGGGTTTTCAGTCCACCGGGGTGCCCATTTTTGCCCAAGCCGCCTTTTTAGGTTTTCGACTTGCCGGGTGTACAGATTTTTTTTCATTTTCATCCCTTCATTTTGCCCGAACCCTTTTGGTTCGCCGGGAAGCCCTTATTTTTGCCTAGGTGTGTCAACCTAGCGGGTCTTTGATTACGCGTAGTATCTTTTCGACTATGTCCATATTCTCAGAATGTAGGGAGTTGCCCCTGTTAGAAGTGTTTTGTCATGCCACCAGAAGGTATTTGATCAGGCAAGATTCGTTGTTGGAATGCCCCAAGTGACTCAGGCGGAGATTTGCCCCAGGTTATTTGGCCTTTGAGAGATTCTCCGAATCTTGATTGGACTGCCCCAGATGATGGACCATGATCATGTCATGCCCCTTGATTGGAAGTGCTTTTGTTCACTAGGTATTCATCGTGCGAATTTCCCTGCTGTTCAAACAAATAGTCATATGCAAACAATGTTATATCAAAAATGCAAAGCTTATGTCTGTCTTGAAGATTTTGAAAATGCATTCTTTTCATAAAACAAGTGATTGTTTGTAAAACGTGATGTCAACTCCGTAGTGTACCGTAGGCCTTAAGGAGTCAGGATACCTTTCGTAACAGTATGCTTTCGAACTAACCCATGCTTCAGCTAGGACTTTTAAGGGTTATAACGTGGCCTGGTTCACGGTTTAAGAAACAAAGGATAAAGGCTCAAAGTATTTGTACCCACCCACTCTTCATGATGTTCTTCAAACCTAAACCCAGTTGATCATACGTTAGACCTTGTTTGAGTCTTTACTCTGATTTTCCGGTGATGATTCCGATGTTGACAATTTATTTTGAATAGGCAATCATTCCTTTTTTTGTTAAGGGTTTATAGGACCTCTTTCTTTCTTTTTTTTGTTATTCCCCTTATTTTTTTTTTGGCCTGAACTGTTTCCTTTTTTGGAATTACAGTCAGCGGGATGCCCCAGTTTTGTAAGTCTCCTTCATGGGTTTTGACTTAATGGGTTTTTTATTTTTTGAGATAATGACTGCCTTTCTTTATTGATTATTCGGAACCATCATTGTCTTTTTTTTTGTAAGGACCTCTTTGGTGCTATTTGTTATGCACTTGGATCCACTGAGAGAACTACCCTGCCCCAGGTTATAATTAAGGGTTTTAAATTTCGAAAAGAAAAACTCCTACTTCTTTGGCTCAGAGGGGTTGACGAGGGATTATCTTCCTTATAACTCCAGTGTTTAGGAATTGAAACAATGCCTGTACCTCATCAGCGGGGTCTGTTCAAAAGCATACTGTAAAGATCGTGGTATCGTTTTCGTCATCCTCCCTCAAGAGGCTTAGAATTTTAGATCAAGAGCTGACATCAGAAAAAATATGAAAATAATTTGCGTATAGTGAATACGAATATATTGCTTCAAAACAGACATATGCGATGCATTAATGAAATAACAATGTTTAACAATGAGTAAATGTTTGAACAAAAGAAAATTGCAACTTGAACATTCGAATGAACAAAAATTCTTCTCATCTCCGGGCTTGTTACTTCAAATGGTGCCTCCTGTAGGGATGGTAGAAGCACTCAGCCTGGCCATCTTGGGTGAATCCCACATCTCCTTCCTCAATCAAGTCCTGGATCTTATTTTTCAGAGTCCAACAATCCTCTGTAGCATGCCCCGGGCTGTCAGAATGATAAGCGCAGTGAGCGTTGGGGTTATACCTTGAGGGTGTCCTGTTGGGATTCTTAGGAGGGTCCTTTAGAGTTACCAAGTTCAACCTCAGCAGTTGTTGTAAGGCTTGAGGCAGCGACACGTTGAGCTTGGTGAATTGCCTTTTGGGCTTGTCTGGCTGAAGCTGGTGAGGTTGACACTGAATTGGTGATACTGAAGCCGTATGAGGAGCTTTCTCCTTGCCTCTTTGTCTCAAAGATGGTCGAACGATGACTGGCTTTTTACCCTTAGACGTTTGTCCCAGTTGGTTACCCTGAAGCAGTTGGTTGACGAGAAACCGGAGCTCATCTTGTCTTTGAGCTAAACCTTGAATGGCATTCCTCTGCCCCAGCATTTGGGCTTTCATTGCATCCATCTCAGCTTGTAGGTGTTTCAGCCTTTCATCCTCAGCACTGTTCCTGACAAAAGTCTCCATGAGAAGTGTCCTTAGCTCCTCCTGCCCCTTGGATAGATTCAGGAGGATTTCCCTGAACTGAGTCTCTTGAGCGAGAAGGTCCCGGTCATTTGGTTGGAAGGCCATTGCTGAAATAAACAGCGAGAAAGGTAAGTGACCTGCAGCAAAGATACCTGTTATGTAATGATGTGTATGACATGCATGCAATGTTTTCAAGGACCTCGTGGGGTAAACAAGAGAATTGGTTAGAATTTGGGAGCTGGTAACTTGATTGAAGGCACTGCATATTGTTGAGAGTCCTTCTTCAAGGGTCAAAGGCTCACCATATCCAGTGGGTCATAGCCCCTGACAACCTTAGCTAGAAGAAAATAAATCCTCTTTGCCCTTTGATTTATCATGACCTGCATCACAAGCCCTTGAGATCCTTGAAATGGGTTAGGATGTATGCAATGGTATGATGTCATGCTATGCATGGGGTGATGTAGGTAAACCCTGTTATGAGTCCCAATTAAGGACTATAAACAAACCCTGCAAGAGATTCAGTATACTTGTCATGAGTCCCAATTAAGGACTAAAACAAACCCTGCAAGAAACTCGGTAAACCTGGTTATGAGTCCTAGTTAAGGACTAAAACAAAAACCTGCAAGAAACTTAGTAAGCCTTGTGATGAGTCCTAGTTAAGGACTATGAACAAAACCTGCAGGAAGTTCAGTAAACCTTATTATGAGTCCTAGTTAAGGACTATAAACAAAACCTGCAAGAAGTTCAGATGTCAGATAACAAGCATGCAAGTAATCCAAGTTTGAAGGCACACAAGTCACGCAAAAGAGCCCTTAGAGTTTAGGCCAGCATGAGGTCTAGGTATTACCCTCTTGAAGTTGGTTGGTTCATACCTGTCCTATCAAAGTAACCGGGTTCTTAGAGGATCCCAATATCATTGACTACCCTCAATCGGTCATAACTCCAGCATCGCAATCTTTTCTTGCGGCCAGAACCATCACGAGAGTTTAGCCTCAATGGGCGTAGCATACTGCTACTGTTCTAATGGCCAAGTTGTGTCATTTAAGGTTCTAAGGTTGTTGGTGCTTAATGACTCCTCAGAAGACCCATATTCTCCTCGTTGCAACACAAGGGATATCGGTACAGACCAAGGTGCCACACCAACGTAGCCACTGTTTCACCCGTGTCGGTCTACGCCGGACAGGTCCCTCACAGCTTATGCTACCTAAACAGGGTATCCCCAGATCCGGGTTAGGATCTATGTAACTCCCATGCAACCCACAAATTTAAAGCAGACAAGTCAATACAATTGAAAACACAGTTATAAACTAACCCTAAGGTACACCTCACTTTAAGTTTATACCCCAGCAGAGTCGCCAGTTCTGTGATCGGTGGATCTGGAACTGACTGTTTAACGCTGGTTCGCGAAATGTCGCGGAAGCAAGAGTCGCCACCGTCTTTTATTTTCTCCAAATCTTTCCTTATCTGCATATGCACGAAATCTTGAGGCTAAAACATGTACAAAAAGATTTGTTAGGTTAAGTTAAATATTTTTCACATATTTAATTGATTTAAGTGAATTATTATAAATAAAAATTCAAATAAATAAATAAAAAATGAGAAAATACTTCCCTTTGGGCCAAGTGGTCGTGCACATGCCATGGATGATGAATTATGGAGGAAAAATGGGCCCATTAGCAATTTTAGGTCATTTGAATCAATGTTGACTTTTCAAAATATCCAAAAATTTCCCAACTTCCACAAGGCATAACTTGCTCAATTTTTAAGCTTTTCTCATTTTCTTGGACATTTTGGAAAGGTCTTTGAGTCCTCTAACCAATGTCTTTGGTCCCATGTCATTTTGATTTACCAATCTCAAGTTATGGCCTTTGACTTAAAGTCCCTTTTTGCTGACTTTTGAAAATGACCTATAATGTTGAAATTGATAACTTTTTGTGAGAGCATTTCTTGGACTTGAAGTATGAAGATGAGTTGTAGGAAATGTCTTTCTCTTCAAAATGAGCTTTGGATGGGATTTTTCTGATAATCCATGTGAAAGTTATGCCCTGGTCAATTTCAGTTGACTTTTTCAGCTGTCCAAATAAGGAAACTTTTGCATCTTGATGATTTCTGAGCCAAATTTTGAGAATCATGATTTGATCAAATGATGTTTGTGGCTTCAAAATGATATGTTGACCAAAAATTGGAACTTTTGACTGTCAAATGACCATTTTGCCCCTACAGTTGACTGTAGTGCAATTTAGGGTTTTGACTGTGCAATTTTGTGCTGAAAGCCTTGAAACTTGATATGAGGATGCTTGACCATATTTGTAGGCATGTGAGACTTGATTGGACCTTTGGAAACTTCATTTTCTTGATCAAAACAAAAACCCTAATTTTGACTGTATAGGAGACCTTTGCACTGTGCAACCCTTGGGGAATCTTGAAGCTTGACTTGGCAATTTCTTGAAAAATATGGGAGGGCAAATTTTGGGGTATAACAGTTGCCCCTGTTCAATCTTCTTAGACCCGAGGATGCAGATTGGCTGACGTGCCTTTCGTAATCCGAGGGTAGAAGATGATTGAACACTAGAGTGCCCAGAAATTTGCGCTCACATAGTAGCAGTGATGGGAATGGGCTTATAGATGCCATCTGGGTGTTGATTGCGTAAGAGATTCCTTATCGAGAACCTGTATACCTGCAAAATAGAAAAAATGAGTACCTGACACGTTGCAGGAGCTGGTTTCAGATGCTTGATATAGATGTGTCCTGACTAGTTACAGGAGCTGAGTCTGGAGCTTCACAAGATGATGAATGAACCAGGGATGGTTACTGCCTTAGCATGAACGGTAAGAGAACCTTGGGTGACTTTAACTTCAACAACGCTCGTTGAGAAAATCTTGGTGGGAATTACCATCTTCGTAGTATCGGGAAGAGAACCATAGGCAATTATAATCTGAAAGGAATTATCACCTCACTCACCGTCGGAGAGGGAACCCTGGGGAATTATAATCTGAAAGGAATTATCACCTCACTCACCGTCGGAGAGGGAACCATAGGAAAAGGACTTACCACCTCACTCACCGTCGGAGAGGGAACCATCAGAAAAGGAATTATCACCTCACTCACCGTCGGAGAGGGAACCATCTGAAAAGGAATTATCACCTCACTCACCGTCGGAGAGGGAACCATCTGAAAAGGAATTATCACCTCACTCACCGTCGGAGAGGGAACCATCTGAAAAGGAATTATCACCTCACTCACCGTCGGAGAGGGAACCATAGGAGATTATCACCTCACTCACCGTCGGAGAGGGAACCATCTGAAAAGGAATTATCACCTCACTCACCGTCGGAGAGGGAACCATAGGAAAAGGACTTACCACCTCACTCACCGTCGGAGAGGGAACCATAGGAGATTATCACCTCACTCACCGTCGGAGAGGGAACCATCTGAAAAGGAATTATCACCTCACTCACCGTCGGAGAGGGAACCCTGGGGAATTATAATCTGAAAGGAATTATCACCTCACTCACCGTCGGAGAGGGAACCATAGGAAAAGGACTTACCACCTCACTCACCGTCGGAGAGGGAACCATCAGAAAAGGAATTATCACCTCACTCACCGTCGGAGAGGGAACCATCTGAAAAGGAATTATCACCTCACTCACCGTCGGAGAGGGAACCATCTGAAAAGGAATTATCACCTCACTCACCGTCGGAGAGGGAACCATCTGAAAAGGAATTATCACCTCACTCACCGTCGGAGAGGGAACCATAGGAGATTATCACCTCACTCACCGTCGGAGAGGGAACCATCTGAAAAGGAATTATCACCTCACTCACCGTCGGAGAGGGAACCATAGGAAAAGGACTTACCACCTCACTCACCGTCGGAGAGGGAACCATAGGAGATTATCACCTCACTCACCGTCGGAGAGGGAACCATCTGAAAAGGAATTATCACCTCACTCACCGTCGGAGAGGGAACCATAGGAAAAGGACTTACCACCTCACTCACCGTCGGAGAGGGAACCATAGGAGATTATCACCTCACTCACCGTCGGAGAGGGAACCATCTGAAAAGGAATTACCACCTCACTCACCGTCGGAGAGGGAACCATAGGAAAAGGACTTACCACCTCACTCACCGTCGGAGAGGGAACCATAGGAGATTATCACCTCACTCACCGTCGGAGAGGGAACCATAGGAGATTATCACCTCACTCACCGTCGGAGAGGGAACCATCTGAAAAGGAATTATCACCTCACTCGCCGTCGGAGAGGGAACCATAGGAGATTATCACCTCACTCACCGTCGGAGAGGGAACCATCTGAAAAGGAATTATCACCTCACTCACCGTCGGAGAGGGAACCATAGGAAAAGGACTTACCACCTCACTCACCATCGGAGAGGGAACCATAGGAGATTATCACCTCACTCACCGTCGGAGAGGGAACCATCTAAAAAGGAATTATCACCTCACTCACTGTCGGAGAGGGAACCATAGGAGATTATCACCTCACTCACCGTCGGAGAGGGAACCATCTGAAAAGGAATTATCACCTCACTCGCCGTCGGAGAGGGAACCATAGGAGATTATCACCTCACTCACCGTCGGAGAGGGAACCATCTGAAATTATAATCTGGGATAACTTCTACTGAGTCTTCATCAGAAAAATCTGTTGGGAGTCGATTTAGCTGGACTAGAGAAGGCCTTGAAATATGTTTGAGAATTTTAACTGCATCTTTCCTGAAAGGTAAAGGTCAGTCATATGCAATGCATGATATGGATCAAGCAATGATGTTCTCAACATAAATGAGATTTGTATGACATAATGCGTCTATGCATGCTATAATGATGTATGTGATGTTTTATGAATGTATGTTTTTGTCTAGGAAATTAAATCCTTGACGGGTGCCGGGAAGTCGTATCCTGGGCTGATGTTGAAGAATGGATTTTGCTTCCGCTGGGGATGATAACTGCAAGAATACCGGTAGGAGAAGATAACTCCGTTGGGGAATAATCTTGGCAAATGGAAGATTCTGCGGGGAGAAAAAGTACTCTAGCGACCATGCTGGGAAACAATACTCTGTGGGAAGAGGGATGCCTTGCTGAGTGTTGATAATAATTTACTAGGGATACCCTTGTTGTTGGAAGTGCAGATAGACTTCGCTGGGGATAAGAAGATTCTGTCGACGACGATCTTTTCCGTGGCTTTTGGCTGGGGATAACCCAGTTATATCCTGTTAAGGAAATAACTCTTTGAATCAAGCCAGGAGACGCGTTCGTGCTCTGTGAGGGATAAGCTTCCAGAATTTACTGGGGATAAGCTTACTGCTTGGGGATATGAATTCCAAATTTCCTGGGGAAACTGGATTGGACTCTCTTGGGGAAGTTTTGATATGCTGGGGAAGTGATCCCTTTGAATGTTGATATGCCTCCGGGGAACAATCTTTAGACCAAGACTGCCGGGGATGCTTGTTAAGAATATATGTATACTGCTGGGGAGTGTTGGGATCTGCTGGAGGATGCCCAACTTCCTTGAGATTTGATAACTCTGCTTGGAGAAGAATGCACTGTTTTGCTGAATCACTCTCTGGGGAATTAAGATATGTGGTTATGTTCTTTAGTTGAACCTACCTTGGTAATTTGGGGGACAGAACAATTAGATTGCTTAGACAACTCTTTATTGCCCCTGTTTCTGATATGGGGGAGGCACATATGGGATGCTGACAATTGTTGAGGGTCAAACCTTCTGGTAGGTAGGTGACAAGTTGACAGGACATAGTCGTACGCTTTGATCCCTAACTTTTGCCTGGACTGCCCTTTCGGGTTTTCAGTCCACCGGGGTGCCCATTTTTGCCCAAGCCGCCTTTTCAGGTTTTCGACTTGCCGGGTGTACAGATTTTTTTTCATTTTCATCCCTTCATTTTGCCCGAACCCTTTTGGTTCGCCGGGAAGCCCTTATTTTTGCCTAGGTGTGTCAACCTAGCGGGTCTTTGATTACGCGTAGTATCTTTTCGACTATGTCCATATTCTCAGAATGTAGGGAGTTGCCCCTGTTAGAAGTGTTTTGTCATGCCACCAGAAGGTATTTGATCAGGCAAGATTCGTTGTTGGAATGCCCCAAGTGACTCAGGCGGAGATTTGCCCCAGGCTATTTGGCCTTTGAGAGATTCTCCGAATCTTGATTGGACTGCCCCAGATGATGGACCATGATCATGTCATGCCCCTTGATTGGAAGTGCTTTTGTTCACTAGGTATTCATCGTGCGAATTTCCCTGCTGTTCAAACAAATAGTCATATGCAAACAATGTTATATCAAAAATGCAAAGCTTATGTCTGTCTTGAAGATTTTGAAAATGCATTCTTTTCATAAAACAAGTGATTGTTTGTAAAACGTGATGTCAACTCCGTAGTGTACCGTAGGCCTTAAGGAGTCAGGATACCTTTCGTAACAGTATGCTTTCGAACTAACCCATGCTTCAGCTAGGACTTTTAAGGGTTATAACGTGGCCTGGTTCACGGTTTAAGAAACAAAGGATAAAGGCTCAAAGTATTTGTACCCACCCACTCTTCATGATGTTCTTCAAACCTAAACCCAGTTGATCATACGTTAGACCTTGTTTGAGTCTTTACTCTGATTTTCCGGTGATGATTCCGATGTTGACAATTTATTTTGAATAGGCAATCATTCCTTTTTTTGTTGAGGGTTTATAGGACCTCTTTCTTTCTTTTTTTTGTTATTCCCCATCTTTTTTTTTGGCCTGAACTGTTTCCTTTTTTGGAATTACAGTCAGCGGGATGCCCCAGTTTTGTAAGTCTCCTTCATGGGTTTTGACTTAATGGGTTTTTTATTTTTTGAGATAATGACTGCCTTTCTTTATTGATTATTCGGAACCATCATTGTCTTTTTTTTTGTAAGGACCTCTTTGGTGCTATTTGTTATGCACTTGGATCCACTGAGAGAACTACCCTGCCCCAGGTTATAATTAAGGGTTTTAAATTTCGAAAAGAAAAACTCCTACTTCTTTGGCTCAGAGGGGTTGACGAGGGATTATCTTCCTTATAACTCCAGTGTTTAGGAATTGAAACAATGCCTGTACCTCATCAGCGGGGTCTGTTCAAAAGCATACTGTAAAGATCGTGGTATCGTTTTCGTCATCCTCCCTCAAGAGGCTTAGAATTTTAGATCAAGAGCTGACATCAGAAAAAATATGAAAATAATTTGCGTATAGTGAATACGAATATATTGCTTCAAAACAGACATATGCGATGCATTAATGAAATAACAATGTTTAACAATGAGTAAATGTTTGAACAAAAGAAAATTGCAACTTGAACATTCGAATGAACAAAAATTCTTCTCATCTCCGGGCTTGTTACTTCAAATGGTGCCTCCTGTAGGGATGGTAGAAGCACTCAGCCTGGCCATCTTGGGTGAATCCCACATCTCCTTCCTCAATCAAGTCCTGGATCTTATTTTTCAGAGTCCAACAATCCTCTGTAGCATGCCCCGGGCTGTCAGAATGATAAGCGCAGTGAGCGTTGGGGTTATACCTTGAGGGTGTCCTGTTGGGATTCTTAGGAGGGTCCTTTAGAGTTACCAAGTTCAACCTCAGCAGTTGTTGTAAGGCTTGAGGCAGCGACACGTTGAGCTTGGTGAATTGCCTTTTGGGCTTGTCTGGCTGAAGCTGGTGAGGTTGACACTGAATTGGTGATACTGAAGCCGTATGAGGAGCTTTCTCCTTGCCTCTTTGTCTCAAAGATGGTCGAACGATGACTGGCTTTTTACCCTTAGACGTTTGTCCCAGTTGGTTACCCTGAAGCAGTTGGTTGATGAGAAACCGGAGCTCATCTTGTCTTTGAGCTAAACCTTGAATGGCATTCCTCTGCCCCAGCATTTGGGCTTTCATTGCATCCATCTCAGCTTGTAGGTGTTTCAGCCTTTCATCCTCTGCACTGTTCCTGACAAAAGTCTCCATGAGAAGTGTCCTTAGCTCCTCCTGCCCCTTGGATAGATTCAGGAGGATTTCCCTGAACTGAGTCTCTTGAGCGAGAAGGTCCCGGTCATTTGGTTGGAAGGCCATTGCTGAAATAAACAGCGAGAAAGGTAAGTGACCTGCAGCAAAGATACCTGTTATGTAATGATGTGTATGACATGCATGCAATGTTTTCAAGGACCTCGTGGGGTAAACAAGAGAATTGGTTAGAATTTGGGAGCTGGTAACTTGATTGAAGGCACTGCATATTGTTGAGAGTCCTTCTTCAAGGGTCAAAGGCTCACCATATCCAGTGGGTCATAGCCCCTGACAACCTTAGCTAGAAGAAAATAAATCCTCTTTGCCCTTTGATTTATCATGACCTGCATCACAAGCCCTTGAGATCCTTGAAATGGGTTAGGATGTATGCAATGGTATGATGTCATGCTATGCATGGGGTGATGTAGGTAAACCCTGTTATGAGTCCCAATTAAGGACTATAAACAAACCCTGCAAGAGATTCAGTATACTTGTCATGAGTCCCAATTAAGGACTAAAACAAACCCTGCAAGAAACTCGGTAAACCTGGTTATGAGTCCTAGTTAAGGACTAAAACAAAAACCTGCAAGAAACTTAGTAAGCCTTGTGATGAGTCCTAGTTAAGGACTATGAACAAAACCTGCAGGAAGTTCAGTAAACCTTATTATGAGTCCTAATTAAGGACTATAAACAAAACCTGCAAGAAGTTCAGATGTCAGATAACAAGCATGCAAGTAATCCAAGTTTGAAGGCACACAAGTCACGCAAAAGAGCCCTTAGAGTTTAGGCCAGCATGAGGTCTAGGTATTACCCTCTTGAAGTTGGTTGGTTCATACCTGTCCTATCAAAGTAACCGGGTTCTTAGAGGATCCCAATATCATTGACTACCCTCAATCGGTCATAACTCCAGCATCGCAATCTTTTCTTGCGGCCAGAACCATCACGAGAGTTTAGCCTCAATGGGCGTAGCATACTGCTACTGTTCTAATGGCCAAGTTGTGTCATTTAAGGTTCTAAGGTTGTTGGTGCTTAATGACTCCTCAGAAGACCCATATTCTCCTCGTTGCAACACAAGGGATATCGGTACAGACCAAGGTGCCACACCAACGTAGCCACTGTTTCACCCGTGTCGGTCTACGCCGGACAGGTCCCTCACAGCTTATGCTACCTAAACAGGGTATCCCCAGATCCGGGTTAGGATCTATGTAACTCCCATGCAACCCACAAATTTAAAGCAGACAAGTCAATACAATTGAAAACACAGTTATGAACTAACCCTAAGGTACACCTCACTTTAAGTTTATACCCCAGCAGAGTCGCCAGTTCTGTGATCGGTGGATCTGGAACTGACTGTTTAACGCTGGTTCGCGAAATGTCGCGGAAGCAAGAGTCGCCACCGTCTTTTATTTTCTCCAAATCTTTCCTTATCTGCATATGCACGAAATCTTGAGGCTAAAACATGTACAAAAAGATTTGTTAGGTTAAGTTAAATATTTTTCACATATTTAATTGATTTAAGTGAATTATTATAAATAAAAATTCAAATAAATAAATAAAAAATGAGAAAATACTTCCCTTTGGGCCAAGTGGTCGTGCACATGCCATGGATGATGAATTATGGAGGAAAAATGGGCCCATTAGCAATTTTAGGTCATTTGAATCAATGTTGACTTTTCAAAATATCCAAAAATTTCCCAACTTCCACAAGGCATAACTTGCTCAATTTTTAAGCTTTTCTCATTTTCTTGGACATTTTGGAAAGGTCTTTGAGTCCTCTTACCAATGTCTTTGGTCCCATGTCATTTTGATTTACCAATCTCAAGTTATGGCCTTTGACTTAAAGTCCCTTTTTGCTGACTTTTGAAAATGACCTATAATGTTGAAATTGATAACTTTTTGTGAGAGCATTTCTTGGACTTGAAGTATGAAGATGAGTTGTAGGAAATGTCTTTCTATTCAAAATGAGCTTTGGATGGGATTTTTCTGATAATCCATGTGAAAGTTATGCCCTGGTCAATTTCAGTTGACTTTTTCAGCTGTCCAAATAAGGAAACTTTTGCATCTTGATGATTTCTGAGCCAAATTTTGAGAATCATGATTTGATCAAATGATGTTTGTGGCTTCAAAATGATATGTTGACCAAAAATTGGAACTTTTGACTGTCAAATGACCATTTTGCCCCTATAGTTGACTGTAGTGTAATTTAGGGTTTTGACTGTGCAATTTTGTGCTGAAAGCCTTGAAACTTGATATGAGGATGCTTGACCATATTTGTAGGCATGTGAGACTTGATTGGACCTTTGGAAACTTCATTTTCTTGATCAAAACAAAAACCCTAATTTTGACTGTATAGGAGACCTTTGCACTGTGCAACCCTTGGGGAATCTTGAAGCTTGACTTGGCAATTTCTTGAAAAATATGGGAGGGCAAATTTTGGGGTATAACAGTACCCCAAGGAGTTGTGAAAGTTGTTTTATCCATGTCTTCCGGAGCCATCTTTATCTGATTGTAGCCAGAGAACCCATCCATAAAGGAGAACACTGAAGACTGAGCAGTATTATCAACCAATACATCAATATGAAGAAACGGGAAGTCATCCTTCAGGCTTGCTCTATTCAAGTCTCGGTAGTCAACACACATGCGTACCTTACCATCCTTCTTAGGTATGGGCATAATGTTAGCAATCCAAGGCGGATAATTTATCACAGATAGGAAACCTGCCTCGAGATGTTTCTGAACCTCTTCTTTGATCTTTAAAGCCATGTCGGGTCTGGTCCTTCTTGGCTTCTGCTTCACAGGAGGACATTCTGGCTTGAATGGCAATCTATGCATTACTATATCAGTGTCTAATTCGGGCATGTCTTCGTACGACCAGGCGAAGATGTCAGCATACTCTCGAAGCAACTCAATCAAACCCTTCTTTTCTTTTCTTCGCAAGGCGGCCCCTATTTTGACTTCTCTCTTTACCTCTTCAGTACCGATATTGACGACTTATGTTTCTTCTTGATATGGCTGGATGACCTTCTCTTCCTGTCTTAGGAGCCTGGCTAGTTCTTCAGGGACTTCACAATCTTCCTCACTATCTTTGTTAGCATGATCAACTGAATTCTCAAGGATATAAGGAGTCATAGCACTATCATTTCCAACAGAGTCCGAGACGGATCTGCATGATCGATGATTTTATGTTTTATTTTTAGAAAGTGCAAAAGAATATTTAGAACATGAAAAGAAAAGTATTGCTATTTTTATTTTGAAAAAGTAAAAGTAAAAGAAAAGACAGGGAACAAAATTGTATGCGAAAGTGCGATTTTTTCATTCAATGTTAAACGGAGATTGAAACATAATGGGCCCCTTCTACAAGCTGTCAGTATGCCTAGGGCAGGACATATGACTTAAATGGAAACAAAAAATTACACATCAAGGAAAACAACTTCAGGGATGTCCACGACAGTCTAATTGTCGAGCTCCTGGTCCACGCAACTTGATAGATAAATCTTGAAACATCTTCATCGTCACCTTCAACATCTATGGAGAGCACTTGTCCTTCTTTTCCTACACCAGCACTGACGAACACTTCAGAAATTGGGGGAACCTGCTGTCCTTTGAGAGCAACCCAACCAGCTTGCATGGAGGATGATGGCTGATACCCAAGACCAAAACGATCTTTCTTCTCTGGAACTTCAATCAATTTGCCCTAACTGTCATGGGGAGGTCTAGCTTCTATGAGGGCTTTGGCATCCTTCAAAGAGGCCAGGGGTGTCTTAGATTTCTTACATTCCACGACGGGGAACTTGTCAACAGTAACAATCTCCAAAGCTTGAAAGGGAAACTCCTGCACCTCACCTTCCACTTCCACATAATGGTAGGTAGTCAGATTATTAATTATTATGTCTTCTTCCCCGCAAACGACAACAACTTGGTCATTCACAATGAACTTCAGGCGTTGATGAAGAGTAGATGTCACAGCTCCTGCTACGTGGATCCATGGACGACCCAAAAGGCAAGTATAGGATGGACAGATGTCCATAACATAGAATGACAAATAGAAAGTGTGGGGACCAATCTTGACAGGTAAGTCCACTTCTCCATCCACAGATCTTCTCGAACCATCAAACACTCGAACATTTAGAGTGGAGGGCCTCATCATTACTCCATCCATATTCAGCTTAAACAAAGTAGCTTTAGGCATCACATTGAGTGAAGAACCCGTATCCACCAAAACTCGAGATAAAACAGTGTCCAAACACTTCATAGAAACATGCAGCCCTTTGTTGTGGGCTTTGCCTTCAACTGGGAGTTCATCATCAAAGAAACCCAAACAATTTCCCACAGTAACATTGGTGACGATTCCTTCAAACTGGGCCACAAAGATGTCTTGGGTAACATGAGCGAAACATAAAGTCTTCAATAAGGCATTGTGGTGGGTATCTGAACACAAAAGGAGAGACAAGATGGAAATCATGGATGGTGTCTGGTTGAATTGATCCACTACTTTGTAATCACTCCGCTTGAGAATTCTCAAAAGTTGTTCCGCTTCTTGTCCTTCAGAAGGTTTGGGTTGATTATCCATCACTTGCTTTCCCCTGGCCTTAGCTTGAGCTTCACTGTTAGTTTCCTTAGGAGGCGGTGGTGGAGGAGAAAAGATCCGACCACTGCGAGTCATGTTACTGGTTTCTGAAACATTGGTAACATTCTTGTCAACAACTGGAGGACACTCATACTTCTTTCCATGAATATAGACCACATTATACTCCCATGGAACTTCCTTCGAGTCGTTTCTTGTAGGAGGAATAGGAGCTTAAATTACTGCGGGGGTAGCGGGAGCTTGAATTACGGGGTAGTAAGAACCTGAATTGTTAACGGAATACTAGGGGTTGCTGAAAAGCTTCTCGGATTGTAGGGGATTTCCAGGACATCAATCTCTTCTTCTCGGAATATTTTCTCTATCTGTAGGACACCTTCATCGATCAATTGTTGGATAGCCGTCTTCAAATCAATACACTCTTCAGGTTTAGAGGAACATGTTAAGAAGAAGTCATGAAGTTCTTGTAGCACCTCGTGCTTCAACAAATGTTCTCTGACAGTTCCCAAATATATCTTAATTTCGTCAACCTTGGATACCAAAACCCGTTCATTAACTTCTTCAATAGCATTGACCGCTCCCCCTTGATGAGGAGGCATGGGATTATTCTGAATATTCAGACCAACATGGTTGAAGTTGATGGCCTTTGCATCGATGAGGTCTTGAACTTTGCATTTGAATGCTCTACAATTTTCAATTGTATGGCCTGGGGCACCAGAATGAAATTCACAATGAGCATTAATGTCATACCCCCCTAGGGAGAGGATTTGGCGGTGGACCGAGTTCGCGCAATTGAACCAATTGACTAGCAAGTAACTATGGGAGAAGCTGAGCATAGGACATATGAATGAGATCAAATCTTCTTTCAGGGGCTCTTTGTCTTTGAGGAGCTCTCGAACCTTGAGGTTGTTGATAAGTTGGAGGTGCAAATTTTTGTTGTGGAACATAATGTGGTTGCGGAGCGAAAGGCCGTTGTTGGGCCATCCAGGGTGCTGGAGTTGTAGCAGCATATACTTGAGGAACAAATTGGTTGGGAACAACAGCAGGTGTAGGAAAATAAGGGAATCGGACTTGAGGAAAAATGGGAGCTCTTCCTTGGTTGATGGTGATGGCACTAGTCTCGCCCTCTTTCTTATTGACAAAACCAGAAAACGGATTTCTACTAATGCCCGCATTGTTGTTAGCATTGTTAGGAACACCTTGGGTCATTCTAGCCTTAATGCAAGTCTCAACGCATTCGCCAATAATGACCATATCAGAGAAAGAAGTAGAAGTACTAATGAGCATATGTTGGAGATAAGGGCCTCGTAGAGTACCCATAAACAGATCAATCAATTCACGATCCAAGAGAGGAGGTTGGACCCTTGCATCCAGTTCACGCCACCTCTGAGCGTACTCTTTAAATGACTCTTCAAATTTTTGTACCATCCCTTGGAGCTGAGTACGACTAGGAGCCTGGTAATGTTTCAAAAAGGCGTCAGCAAGTTCTCCCGAAGTACTGACATGAGATCTTTCCAATTGCATATACCAATCCAATGGTGCCCCGGTCAAGCTATCTTGAAAGAAGTGCATGAGTAACGGTTCATTTTCAGCATAGGCAGCCATTTTGCGACAATAGGAACGGAGATGAGTCTCTGGGAAAGAAGTGCCTTTGTATTTGTCAAAATACAGGACTTTGAACTTGGGAGGAATAACTACCCCAGGCACGAGGCACATTGCAGCAGTATTAAATCCAGAAGCCTTGATACCCTCCATGGCTCTAAAACGCTCTTGGAGAGCATGATACATTTTCGCAGTTTCGGCAACTCCGACAACAAGGTTCACTTGGGGTTCATCAAGATCAATAACATCATGATGATCGTTGACATCATTCCTAGGGGTGCCGGTAGGAGTCTCAATATTTGCATTGTCATTCCTCCCATTAGCAGAAGTGGAGGGAGCAACAGTAGTAAGCTTGGCAACACTTTGATGTAGTTCTTCTTGACCCTTGATCACGGCATGAAGGGTTTCCATAAGCTGATCCATGCGAGTACCCATGGTGTCCATATCTCGGCGGAGTGCATTCTGGTTCTTTTCAAAAAGATCCATTAGCCTTTGCTGGTTACCTCTGGTACGGTAAGGATGTGGAGAAGTCGTCTTTGCTGTTTACTGAAGTCTGTCGGAAAAGGGATCCCAATGAGTTTTTGTTGTGAAAAATGAATGCATGGTAGTATGGATGAATGCTTTATCTTCATTTATGGAGAGACCCAAAGACTCATCTATCTTTTAAAATTTCCCCTTTTTGAAAAAGCTACGTCAACAAGACTTGTCTTTGGATTTCCCTAGATATGAGATATATATATACATGATGATATGATGTCATGGTATGCTATGGCATGAAGTCCCAGCTCCACATATTTTTGATAACCATTGCGTAGTCCGTTGCACAGGCTGAAAGTAACAAGATCAAAAGTCCGACGTCACAGGCATGGAGTCAAATTAACCACCCATGAGGTATGTACTAGGGGTTTATCACCTGCCGAACAAGGTTCTAAAGAGTTCTAGAAGTCTACACTCTTCCTTTGGATATTACCGACGTCCCAATTACTTGGTAATCAGTAATATTCGCAAGAAAAACTCGTCTGAGTGCAATATCGCGTGACAACTACTTCCGGATTACCCCGTTATAGTCTCCGCACTGCACCTAAAAGGCCATGATGGGTTAATGGTTCTACGGCCCTCAGCTTCTCGAGTTCCCAGGTCAAAAGCAACGACGTCTTCCCGATTACTCGGTAAACATCACTACTTTCAAGGGGACCTCCACTGAGTGGGGGATTTTCATGCCTCCTTCTTCGGGATTACTCCCTCAAAGTTAACATGACTATACCGCCCATACTAATCCTATGTGTAACCCAAGTCCGGGTATAAGACTTATCAAAAGTAATCACATAACCCAACATCACAATGTATCCAGAATATGCGAGTAGCAACAATATATGCAATATACATAAATAAAGCAATAATAAAACAATAGAGAAAAATAAAGCAAATAAATAAACACCCAAAAAGACAAATAAACAAAACTAGGAGAGACTCGCAAAAAGTTCCCAGCAGAGTCGCCAGCTAAAGCTACCGGCAGAAAACACAGAGCCGCCACCGAACTTTATTTATCCCGAAGGAAGGGAAAATATCGATAAAACCACAAGGGACTGGATAAGATGGTCTTGCGACCAAGAGAAAGGGTAAGGGAGTTAGTTATGCAAGGGGAAGGTATTATCACCCCTCACATCCGTTATAATCAACGGGATCCATTTTGTTTGCTTGTCTTAAAGGGTGTATTTATCTACAACTATACTGGCTTAAGGGGGAAAGATGGTTTTTTATTATTGCGTTCGTGAGGGTTTCACGACCCTTTGCCTACGTATCCAATGAAGGAATCAGAACACCGTAGTTCCTCTAGAAAATGGTTTGTTTGTCGGTGTTTTTTAGTGGGCAACGTTAACGCACGCATTCTAGCAATAGGCACGGCCAGTGTCGCGGTAGAACGGAGATAACATGTCCCTTGGGGAGTTTTGATTGGTTGAGTGTTTTGTGAGTTTTAAAATGGATTTGAATAATGATTAAATGTTTTTGGATTTTTTATTTATTTATGAATGCGAAGTTTTGATTTAATTACAAAAATAAAAATCTAAAGGGGAAAGTTTACCCTAATGTTATTATGTACTTGTTGAGCTAAAAATCTACCTAAGACGATTGGAACGTGATTTAATCGCCTCATGGAGTTACCTAAAGGAATATGGTATCAAGATTTGAACAAGCAAACGAAAAAAAAGAAATTTAAATTCTAAATATTTTTTTATGGTTTTTTATAAAGTTAAATAAATAATGAATTCGAAATTAAATTAGTACCTAATTCTAAAATATTCTAATATTATTCTTTTTTATTTTTAAGTAAATAAAAATATTAAAAGAAAATTAAAATCTAATTCTAAATATATTTTTATTATTTTCATGTAAAGAAATGTAATCAAAATTATGAAAATACATTATAAAACAACCAAAAGAAAATAATACTCTCTAATTATTATTTTTTATCTTAAGAAATAAAATCAAAACCTAATTTTTGTCATTTTTATTATGAAACATAAAATAAAATCAAGAAACAAGTATAATAAAATAATTAAAACAAAACAAATAGAAATGAAATAATAAAGAAACAAATGGGTGGTAAGAATTTGAAATTCAGATTGAGCTTAGAAATCCAATTCAGCAGGCCCAGGTTGAATAAATGAAAAGCAGTGAAATAATAAAAAAAAACATGCTGGGCCGGACCGGGTCGGGTCCGGACCCAACTCCACACTTAAAAAAAGTCATGGGTTAGATCAACCCTAGTAAAACAATGCAGAAGCAAGGCAACACCTTCTCTAAAACAGAGTTTCAGAAACTTTGTGCTTCCTCTACTCTTCTTCTTCTTCAACGAACAACACAACCCTGTATCCTCTCTCCTGCGACCTTTAACTTCGCGATTTCCTCTCAATCCAAAACAAAACCCTTACCTTTGTTCTCATGATTCCCTTTCTTCAATTTATGTCTTAACGCCGATTTACACCGCCTTGGTTCATCATCCAACGTTGAAGCACCTACTCAAAGAAATCTTTTTTGTTCACGTCATACATCCATCCCCTTTTTTAGACTAGAGGCTATCAGAGAGTCGAGATTTCTCAAACCGCAATGACGTGGGGACTTGAAACATGTGCTTTAACCTCTTGTTCATGTAATAGAACCTCTCATGGCCAGTAATAATGAGGGAGTAAAAAATAGAAGTAGAGAAAGAAGGATTTACCTTTGAGAAGCGCCTCAAACGTGATAGAGGAACAAAAATCCAGAGATAAGTCAGGTTTGCATTTTCTCGATCTTTCCTCTTCTACATTCTATCTCAACCCTCTGCGTGTAGCGTGTGTCGCTGTATGTTGTTTATCCTGATTGCGCGTGCGAAATAATGAGTGAGGAATATTGTCGTTGGAGGTGCATATTGGTGTATTTTTGTTCCTCTGTATTATTGGCTGAAGCAGTTTTAAGGTTTCTTAATGGTATTGATGGAACAATGGTGTGAGATGAGTGAGTATTGTTGAATTTTCTTGCAGGTATAGGGGTTACTCGTTGAAGGTTATTATTGGTTGAAGACGTTGCAGATTAGTGGAGGTCTGGGACATGAGTTATGAGTGCAAATAGAGGTTTTTAGAGAGATGGTGAGATTTTCGGTGAAGTCAGTGATGCATCCTTTGGATTATTTTGCAACAAGAAAGTAAGGTTGTGAAGTAGAGCCGAGAATGAATGCAATTGGTTTGAGCAATGGTTCGATGATGGCGGTGAATGAAGATTAAAGGATTAAGGGAGGTGGATTGTGTAGAGATTAGGGAGTGAGAGATAAAATATATTTTGAGAGCTTTTTTTCAGGCTGCCTCTTGTGTGTTGGCTGTGTATTCTTTCTGCTATTTCCACCACCGTCCCCTGTTTTGGTTTGATCGCAGTGTTTTATATCATTTGAGAAATGGCCAGTTGGGGGGAAATTTTGGATAGTTTGAACTAATGTGGTCATGTTGTTCCTAACTTTCTTGATATAGTTTTTGCCTTGCTGATTTTGTGCAATTCTTGGCTCTCTTAGTGCAGGTTTGGGACAGCAATAACATAGTAGTAGCAACAGGTTTTAGGCTTTGTTTGTAGGTCTGTTTTGGCAATTTTGCAGGACTGTCTTATTGTGCAGAATTTTGGACTGTATTGTTTGGTTGTTTATACAACAATTTTTGGCAGATTTGGGCAGCGAAGTGCAGGATTTATAGAGCTGGTTTTGTGGGGTTGGTTTGGCAGTTTTATGGGCAGCAAGTTTGGCTTGTTCTGTTGGATAAATTTTTTACAACTTGGCATGTTGTGTTTGGCTTTTTCTGTTGGACAGTTTTATGTAGGTGATATCTTTTCAAACCTGTCTCCTTTTCCTCTTTTAGCTTTCAATGATGCAAACTGTTTTGCCTTTGCGAGAATTCTGAAGGGTTTGCATATTAGGGAATATGATGATGCAGGGTTTTGTAGGCTATTGCTAGTTTGCATTGTATTTATGAACTGCTGTTGTTTTTTGGTTCTTTTTTTGCTTATTGAGGGCTGCCTGCTATATTATATTTGCTGCTTTGTTTGGCAGCTTTGTTGCAAGTCTGCCTTTGTGTTGCATTTGTTCTGTTGTAGTTTTGTTACAGCTGCTGCCTACTAGCAATGCTATTTTTCTGTTTTTGTTTGCAGCAGTAGAAAAATACTTGTAAACTCCTTTTTTCCTTTTTGTGAACCAAAGGTGACAACTTTTTGTGATTTGCAATTGGGAGAAAATAGCCCATGATTAAAAATAAATCCCTTTTTAACTGATTCCAAATGAAAACCCTTATGATGAGATACCGATTCCTTTTATCAATTAATTCTTTCTTGAATTTCTCACATGTTGATTATTTACTAACTTTTCCCTTTGTCTTGTTTCATGAACACGAGAATTAGGCGACCAAAGCGAAGTTGAGAGATAAAAAGGGCATGGCTGTCAAAGAGTGCGGACAAGTTTCTTGAAGAGGAAGCAATAGAAAATTGAAGAAGAAACATTTAATTCTTTTTGTTTTGTTTTGTAAACAACAATTGTAACTTGTGATTTCATATTTGTAACAGGCCTTGTAACTTGTCTCAAAAATGTAATGAGCACAAACTTGAATGAATTTATTAATGATGAACTTTGTTGTAGGAATCAAATAACTCCTGAATCTTGTTTGAACTTTGAAATTCTCTCTTGAATAATTTGAATGCACACTTTGACTTTGTAACTTAAACTTCAAGAAATCACGAACAATTGTTGTAACTTGTATTTCAAGCAATCACGCGCCTTATCTTCCAGACTCCAATCAAACTCTTGAACAAAATAAATGCTTAAGAATTTAATTCCCCTTGGTTAATTCGAACCCAAAACAACGGTCACTTAAACCTTAATCTTCATATCACGCCTGAACTAAACTTGCACTCTTAAACAAAACTTTAACTTTTAAACTCACATCACAAGTAACTTGTAACTTAAGCAACCAAAACATGTCTTGACGGTCATGAACCCCCAAGATTATTTCTTGTGCCCAAACTCCACAGTCGTCAACTTAAACTTCAAACTCTCGAATCAGTGACTTAGAGACTTTTAAGAAGAAAGCTTAAAATGAGAGGAGATGAACTCATTGACCTAATGCACTGAACTTTGAGCCATCTTTGAGGCAGGCGAAATAAAAATCTTCACATAAACTAGGGATCCGAAAACCCTAGCATCTTGACAAACAAATATGGAAATAAACCCTAATCCAGGCTCTGATAAATTCGAGCGAGGATCAACCTTGTAACGTGATGACAAAATTCATTCCACGATCCACTAATCGAGAACCAGAAGAATTTCCCTTTTACCTGATAAGAGAACTCCAAAACAAAATTAGACATAAAGAGGGCGCAACCCTAATACCCAAACCAAAGCGCCTGATTCCATGAGATGCAGGATATGCAAATGACTGAGTGAAAATAGTGCAAATGTGATGCAAAGTTCAAAGCTGGAAAAAAGTAAAAGAGATAGGGAAAATTTGGGGTACGACACAAGGCTCAAGAAAAATGGAAAAATGCAAAAAGCATGCATTTCCAAAATGGCAATGTTGCCTTTCTTCCAAAAATGGCTATTTTCTTGTACAATGCATTGAATGTTTGGCTTTAGGGCATGAAAACTTGTGAAATTCATTAATGGTGGAGTTAAAAACTAGTTTGAGGCCTGAAACGTGAAGATTGTACAACCAATTTGCAAATTTGAAAACTTGTTCTTCATGGAAATGACCTATAATCAAGTTTGAAAACCCTAACTTCATCTCTTCGATTATCTCTACTCAAACATGATCTCAAGGACTTCTTGGACATTTTGGAAAGCTTTAAATGTGCTATACAATTCAAATTTGAATTGCTTTCAAAGATTCCCCTTGGAACTATATGAAAAATTGGCATGAAGTTAGGTCAAAAACCTGCCTAACTAGGGCAAAATTTCACTAAGTTATTTTAGTTCATGAGCATGTATTCACAAAATTATATCTTGATATCCAAGAATATTTAGGAGAAATTGTGTGAAGAAAAGTTTTAGATTTCATGGAGATCTACAACTTTCATGTTGGGAACTTTCTTTGAATCATTTCGTATCATGGTGAAAATTTGGCCTAAAGTTGAGAAAAAATAAGAAATTTTCCATACTTAGAAAAATTTCTAAGTTAAGAAATTTCAAATTTCAAAACAAGATCTTCAATCCTTGATTTCTTGATGAACAAGTTTCACATTTTGACATGTTTTGATGAATTGTGATCCTTGGTACTTTAATTTGACCAAAAAGTCAAAGTTTGACTTTTCAGTATACAGTTGAGTTTTGATCAGTTGACTGAAAAATTCATCTGGCAATCCAATGAATTTGTAATGTTTTGAACAATGCCATTAGGTAAAGATGATTCAACTGAACTATTGAGATCATGCTTTAAACCAATTGACTATTTTCTAGGTCAAAAATCAGAAATTGCCCTTTCTCAGTCAATACCCTAATTTTGCCCATTTTGCCCATTCGATGATTTGATCAAATTTATTGAGGAATTATGGTCCAACTTTGATAAAATGATACATATGAGTCTAAGATATTTATGTGGATAAAAAATTATGAAGTTTGACTGTAAATTGGCCATGGTTGACTTTTCCCCCAATACAGTTGATTTTTAGGTCAACTATCCAATTGACTGATCAAAAATGTGATTCAAGGCTTGAAACTTTGCATGAGTAATCTTGGGGGTACATGATGATCCTTGAAAGCCATATGAAGCATTGATAGTCCAAAAATCCTTGTGCAAACTCAAACCTTAATTTTGGTCATCAATACGTGAGGAGGTGTCTTGAGCTGATCAAACCCTAATACAGTCTTGAGTTCAAGAGATCTTGTAAGGAAATATTTGATAAGTGAAAGGGAAAATTTTGGGGTACAACTGCTACCCCTGTTCAATCTTCTTAAACCTGAAGAGTTAGACTGGCGAGTTTTGCCATTCGTGACTCGAAGGTGGAAGATGATTGGACACTAGAGTGCCCATAAATTTGCACTCGATGATGTAATGATAGAAGGAATGGGCTTACAGATGCCATTTGAAGATGTGACAGAAAGTTGTAGGAGATGGGTTTAAAGATACCATCAAAGATGATTGTTGAATTGTAATTTGTAAACTGAAAGAATGAGTACTAGAATGGCGTCCGTGTCTGGGGCGTATCCGTACTGTATCTAGAAGAGGCTTTGATTAAATATTAGAATGGACTCCGTGTATGGAGTGTATCTAAATTGTAGCTGAGAGTTGATTTTGAATGAGTATCAGGATAGTATCCGTGTCTGGAGCATATCTGAACTGTATCTTGAAGTTGATTCTGAATGAGTATCAGAATGGAATCCGTGTCTGGAGCGTATCTGAACTGTATCAAGAGGTTGAATCTGAACGAGTATCAGGATGGCATCCGTGTCTGGAGCGTATCTGAACTGTATCAATAGGTTGAATATCAGGATGGCATCCGTGTCTGGAGCGTATCTGAACTGTATCAAGATTGAATATTGTTAACAGTAGCTGTTAATCTTATCTTGAAAAGGGTAAAATGTTAGCTAAAATACAAAGCTATGTTGCATGAAATGTATGATGTAATGCATTCGTGTTATCAATGTTTATGATATATGAATGCGATGTATGGGGTATGTGAGCTAATTTGCTGTATTGTTGTTGGATTGGGGAAAATAAATCCCTGATTGTTTGTTGAGAATATGTAAGTATAAGTCTTCATGTTGTGAAGTCTAAGTGTTGATGAATTTCTGTTTTGAGAAATAAACTCTGTTGTAAGGGAAATGCCATGTATTGCTTGTAGAATCCTGTTGGGGGATCCTGAGAAATTTGATGACTTCTACTGGGGATCAATAATTTGAAATTTTGTTCCGCTAGGGATTTAAACGATGTACTGCAGGAGGTTACTTATGGAATAGCCTAGATACATTTCTCTATCCTTTCAACCTATCAGTAATTGTCTTTCCTATTTTGGTTTATTTGTAAACAGTAATTATGTTCAAATGCATATGCTCAACAATGAATCATTGGACGTTTTTGTAAACAAAACACAAGTGTAAAGAAAAGACAAATAGTTTTTGCACTTTCAAAGGAATATTTTGTATTGACTTTGATCAAGTTATTTTTGTACAAAAGGGGACAAACATTCTAGTAAGAGAATGCTGTCATAGAAAAATTTGATACAAATAAAGATAGCTATGTGTACAAAAAATCCCACGGGGTTTCCATTCTGCTATATCCTTCGTATCTCCGAGCGTCTTGTCTATTTGCTGCCTCGTCTGAAGATGATTGAATCGATCAGAACCTCTGAGTTTGTCAGTGGAAGCCAAAGGTTGTCTGTAAAGTGATCCAACGGGTCATAGTCATACGTTTTAATTCCCTAACTTTTGCTTGGACGACCCTTTCGGGTTTTCAGTCCATCGGGAAACCCTTTTTTGCCCAAGTCGCCCTTTCGGGTTTTCAACTTGCCGGGTGTACATATTTTTTTGTTTTATCCCTAATTTTTGCCCGAACCTTTTTGGTTCACCGGGATGCCCTTGTTTTGCCTAGGTATGTCAACCTAGCAGGTCTCTTATGCGTAGTATCTTTTGACTATGTCCGCGTTTGTAGGGTGTGGCAGGTCGTCGCCATCCATGGTGGTCAAGATCATTACCCCACCAGAGAATATGTTTTTGATTACAAATGGTCCTTTATAGGTAGGAGTCCATTTGCCCCTGGGATCACCTTGTGGAAATATGATGCGTTTGATCACTAGATCTCCAACTTGATACACTTGGCGTTTGACTTTCTTGTTGAAAGCATTGATCATCCGTTTTTGATACATTTGACCATGGCAAACAGCAGTAAGTCTCTTTTCATCAATCAAGTTCAGTTGGTCAAGTCGAGTCTGGATCCAATCGTCTTCGTTCAACTCTGCATCCTTCATAATCCTTTGAGAGGGAATCTGAACCTCGATAGGCAAGACAACTTCCATGATGTAAACCAAAGAATAGGGTGTTGCCCCGGTTGATGTGCGGGCCACGGTACGATATCCGTGGAGAGCGAATGGTAACATCTCATGCCAATCTTTGTATGTGACTGTCATTTTCTGTATGATCTTTTTAATGTTCTTATTCGCAGCTTCGACAACACCATTCATCTTTGGCCGATAGGGAGAAGAATTGTGATGTTGAATCTTGAATTGCTCGCACAAGGCGGTGATCATAGTGTTGTTGAGATTTGTACCGTTGTTAGTGATGATCCTTTCGGGGATACCGTACCGGTAAATGAGATTTTGCTTGATGAAGCGGGCAACAACATTCTTGGTGACGGAAGCGAACGAAGTTGCCTCCACCCACTTTGTAAAATAATCAATGGCCACTAAGATGAAGCGGTGTCCATTGGAGGCTGTCGGCTTGATTTCGCCAATCATATCAATTCCCCACATAGCAAAGGGCCAGGGATCCGTCAAGACATTCAGAGGAACCGGGGGTACATGCACTTTTTTGGCATAAATCTGGCATTTATGACAGGTTCGAGAGTGTTGATAGCAATCTGCTTCCATGGTAGACCAGTAATAGCCTGCCCGTAGGATTTCCTTTGCCATCGTATGCCCACTAGAATGGGTGCCAAAAGTGCCTTCATGTAATTCGGCCATGATCCTTTCAGCTTCAACCTTATCTACGCACCGAAGTAACACAGAGTCATGATTGCGTTTATACAGGATGCCATTACTAAGGAAGAATTTAGCAGAGAATCTCCTTAAGAACTTTTTATCATTGATTAAAGCTCCTTCTGGATATTCTTGAGCCTAGAGATACCTCTTGATTTCGTGAAACCAAGGTTGGTCCACTGCTTCTTCAATATTAATCTCGTGACAGTGTGCTGGTTCATCCATCCGTTCAATGGTGATTTGGGGAGCCTCGTTATCCCAATTAAGTTTAAACATAGATGATATTGTGGCTAGAGCGTCTGCTAGCTGATTTTCTTCTCGCGGGAAGTGCTCGAAGGTAATCTCCTCAAAATGTGGTAGCAATGTCAAAACATGTTCTTTGTAAGGGATAAGTTTTGGGTGTTTGGTGTCCCATTCCCCTTTGATCTGACTGATGACCAAGGCTGAGTCTCTGAATACATCCAATGATTTGATCCCCAAATCTATGGCAGCTCTGAGACCAAAGATGCATGCTTCGTATTCCGCCATGTTGTTCGTACAATTGAAGCAAAATCTGGCAGTAAAGGGAGTATGACACCCTTCCAGAGATATGAGTATATCATCGATACCATTACCAAGTGCATTGGATGCTCCATCAAAGAATAGGGTCCACCGGGATCCTTGTTCAGGTCCATCATATGGCCTGATTTCTTCATAGTAGTCTTCTACAACTTGGTGAGCAAGGTGATCGGCTAATACACTGCCCTTTATAGCTTTCTGGGTAGTATATTGTATGTCATACTCTATCAGGATCATATGCCATCTCGCTATTCTCCCAGAAAGAGCAGGCTTCTTGAAGATGTACTTTATCAGATCCATCTTAGATATCAACAAGGTAGTATGAGTCAACATATACTGTCTTACCCGGCGAGCAGCCCATGCCAGAGCGCAACAAGTTTTCTCGAGCAGTGAGTATCTGGTTTCACAGTCGGTAAACTTTTTGCTCAGGTAGTAAATAGCGTGCTCTTTTTGGCCAGACTCGTCATGCTACCCCAATACACACCCCATTGAATTTTTTAAAACAGTCAGGTACATAATCAACGGTCTTCCCTCGAATGGTGGCATCAACACAGGAGGCTCTTGTAAGTACTCTTTAATTTTATCAAACGAAACTTGGCATTCATTATTCCATTTGACTACTTGATCTTTCTTCAATAGTTTGAAGATTGGCTCACAAGTAGTTGTCAGGTGAGAAATGAATCTGGCGATATAGTTCAAACGTCCCAAGAATCCACTGACTTCCTTCTCAGTATGAGGAGCAGGCATCTCTTGTATTGCTTTAACTTTGGCAGGATCGACCTCAATACCTTTGTTGATGACAATAAAGCCTAGGAGCTTACCAGACCGTACCCCCGAATGTGCACTTGTTTAGATTCAACCTTAGCTTGTACTTCTTCAGTCTCTTAAACAGTTTTTGTAAGTGATCAAGGTGTTATTCTTCTATTTGTGATATGGATATCATATCGTCCACGTAGACTTCTATTTCATGATGTATCATGTCGTGAAATAAAGCTAGCATGGCGCGCTAATAGGTTTCCCCAGCATTCTTCAGTCCGAATGGCATCACCTTGTAGCAGAATGTGCCCCACTGTGTGACAGATGTTGTTTTCTCCATGTCCTCAGGCGCCATTTTGATTTGGTTGTAACCTGAGAATCCGTCCATGAAGGAAAACACTTTATGTTGTGCCGTATTATCAACTAGGATATCAATGTGGGGGAGTGGAAAGTCATCCTTGGGGCTTGCCCTATTCAAATCTAGGTAGTCCACACACATTCACACTTTGCCGTCCTTTTTGGGCACGAGAACAACATTGGCAACCCATTGGGGGTAAGAGGTGACAGCCAAGAATCTAGCATTAAATTGCTTCATGACCTCTGCTTTAATCTTTTATGACATATCAGGCCTCATCCTACATACCTTTTGCTTTACTGGCGGACAATCCTCTCTCGTAGGCAGACGATGTACCACAATACCTTCATCAAGTCCTGGCATATCTTCATATGACCAGGCAAAGACTTCAACATAATCATGCAACAGCTGAATCAGACGCTTCTTGATACTGGATTCCAGATTGGCACCCACTTTGACCTCTTTTTTATCTTCTTCGGTACCCAGGTTGATTGTATCCACGGATTCCTCGTGAGGCTGAATGGTTCTCTCCTCTTGTTGTAGAAGTCTGGAAAGTTCCTCTGGTACTTCACAATCTTCCTCACCTTCGTCTTCGGCTTGGTAGATCAGATTCTCAGAGTCATAAAAGGCCATAGCAGTATCGTTACCCATGGGATCCAGAATGGATGGATACCTGCATTGTGAGTGTGGGTGTGTATAAGGGTATAACTATCTTTGAAAGAAAGTAAAATGTAAAAGAAAAACAATGAGCACAAAAGTTTGAATGTGAAAACGTCCATGATTCATTGATGTCATATGAAAATGAGATAAAACCCTTACAAATGGACCATTGTGCCTCGGGTAAGACACAAGGTTTTAAGAGTGCAAATTGTTTTGAATATTACAGATCCAAAAAAATGTAAAGATGAATTACTGAGGGATGAAAGTGATTGGGATGAAGTCTCTAGCCTCCCAATTGCTAAGCCCTCCATTGACAGTCGGGAAGATCCAATCCTCCAGGTTGCAGCTATCTTCACCATCTTCTACCGCGTTGACCTCACGGTTGTTGATCTTCAAGGGTGGCCCTCCAGCACGGGCACGGCGTACAACCTTTTGAACACTTGAAGTGAAACCTAAGCCAAAATTGTCAGACTTATATGGGATATCTGGAAGTTGTCCCCAGATAGTGCTTCCTCCTTCTTCTACTACTGCTTTGGCGTCCTTCAGCGATGACATCCGGAGTGGAGGCCTTGTAATTTTGGGAACAGTCTTTGTCACTGCCACCTCTTGCGGGACTTCTTCGAAGTGTTGAAATAGAGTTTCAATGAATTCGCCATCCAACTCCATATATCTGAAGGAATTGAGATGGCTGATCATGTATTCTTCCTCTCCATGGACGGTGATAATCTTTCCTTGAACTAGATACTTTAGCATTTGGTGCAGTGTAGAGGTAACAGCGCCAGCATTATGGATCCATGGCCGGCCTAGCAAGCAGGAGTAAGAAGGGTAGATATCCATTACATAAAAGGTTGAATTGAAAGTTTGAGTCCCAACCTTTATGGGGATATCCACTTCCCCGTGCACCATCCTCTTCAAGCCATCAAATTCCCTTACTACTATGTTGCTTGGCTTCAAAGTCAACCCTTCACAGTCAAGTCTGTCAAGAGCTTTTTTGGATAATACATTCAAAGATGAGCCAGTGTCCACCAAAACATGGGCCAGAGTTGTGCCCCTGCATTCCACTGAGACATGTAATGCCTCATTGTGCTTTCTTCCCCTTGGTGTTAGATCAACATCCGAGAAACCTAGGCCATTATCCTCTGTCAAGCTGGCTACGCAGTCTTGGAATTGATCAGCAGACATCTCTTGAGGCACATGGGCTGTTTTTAGGAACTTCACCAAGGCTTTCGCATGTGCCTCGGAACACAATAGTAATGCCAACATAGAGATTTTGGAGGGAGTTTTCCCCAATTATTCAACTACATCGTAGTCGCTCCTCTTTATAATTTTTAAGATCTACTCCATTTCTTTCTTGGAAGCCTCAGGGATAGCCAGTGATTGAGCCTTCATCTGGACAGGCTCCACTTGAATACTCTTTCCTCAAGTCTCGGCAGCAGGAGTGTTGGTCGGAATGATAACAGGAGTTATGACGGTTCATCAATAGGAGCACTTGCAGAGATGATTATGGGTACGGAAATAACCTTAGGAGCAGCCACAAGTATGATCACGGGTCCAGAAACTTCTTTTGGGGGAGCAATTTTTGGAGAAAATATCCTACCACTTCGGGTAATTTTGCTAGTTCCGGCAATATTGATGATGTCAAAATCTTCTTATTCGGAATATATCTCTTCGGTGGCCGGCCAATCTTGTTTGATGCCATGGTAGTAAATGTCCCCTCTGTAGTTCCATGGCACAGTCTTGTCTGATTTATATGGGACTGGCCCAGGCATTGTGATTATTAGAGGAGATGCTTTCGGAACCGATGTAATTCTAACGGGTCTTTTGGTGGAGACCCTGGAAGAATTAGCGAAAATGGTAATGATTGAAACATCTTCAACAGGAATAGGTGAAACAAGGGTACTTTCAAACAAAATCTCTTTGTTATCATCAGGCACTGAATGCCTGCTTTCAACAAGGGGCAATCAGTTGGTGAGGACAAGCAGAGATGGAAAACTTCATTATAGCCCGGGAACACACCGACTTTTAACAAGTTTATCTTAATGGTTGGAAGTGGAGTCATGAGTTCATTAACTGTGGTAACAAACAAATCTTCTTCAATAGCATTGGTATTGTGACCATGTCTGGGCATAGGAGCAGAAATGACATTTGGCTTCTCGGGCGCATCAAACTCAATTTCTTTTGCTTCAATGAGATCTTGTATTTTGTTCTTCAAGGCCCAACAGTTATTAGTATCGTGACCAGGACTTTCAGAGTTATATGCGCAACGGGCATTGGGATGATAATGAGGCGATGTTGTATTGGGGTTTTTCAGAGCTTCTTTCAAGGTTACCAAATTGGATCTCATAAGATGCGGTAATACTTGATACAGAGTCATATTAATTCTGGTGAATTGCCTGACTGGCCTTTCCACCCTTGGTTAATTACCTCTTTGTTGATCAGATGTAGGCTTGGGAATCATAACAGCCCCCACCATTGGTCGGCGTTCAGCCCTATCTTGGTTCCTTTGCGGATATACATCAGCTACCTCTTTGTTCCCGATGAAAGGCTTCCTTATAGTTGTAGAAGAAGATGAATCCTTCTGAATCTTTCCACTTTTTATGCCAGCTTCCACCCTCTCTCCGGTTAATATTAAATCAGTAAAGCCTGCAGATGAACTTTTGATTAAATGATTGAAGAAGGGACCAGACAAGGTGCCCAAGAACATGTCTACCAATTCTCTCTCAGACAGAGGGGGTTGAACTCTTCCAGCCAAATCTCTCCATTTTTGTGCGTAATCCTTGAAACCTTCATTGGAAGCCATGGCCATACTCTGGAGTTGAGTACGGGTAGGCGCCAAATCAGCATTGTATTGATATTGCTTGTAGAAAGTTGTGGCAAGATTTTCCCAATTGTGGATGTTGGCTCTTTCTAGTTGGTAAAACCAGTCGAGTTGTGTTCCAGACAGACTGTCTTGGAAAAAGTGCACCCATAAGTCTTTATCAGCGGTGTGGGGTTGGATTTTTCTCACATATGATCGGAGATGCATTTTAGGGCACGACACTCCATCATATTTTGCAAACATAGGCACTTTGAATTTCGGAGGAATCACAACCCCCGAGACTAGCCCTAATTCCTCAAAGTCTAAGCCCGACACCTTTTGTATTTCCATCGCGCTCAACCGCTCTTCAAGATGTCTGTACTTATCATCAGCTGGAGGATACTAATCCTCAGAGTAGTCTTCCTCTTCTTCCTCCTCTTCTTCCTCCTCTTCTTCCGACTCTGACGGGACAACTGTTTCTTTGCCTTTCCCCACTCCTTCATCGGATGTTGTTGCAAAGTTCAAAGTCCTTCTTGTCTGCCCATGAAATCTTCTTCCCATGTTTAAGACTCTGGTGACCTTCTTTGTTTTCTTTTTCCTCTCTTCAGTTCTTCTTGCCCCTTGGCTAGGGTCATGAGCAACTGTTGAAACTGCGTATTCTGAGCTTGTAGATCTTTCATTGTTTGCTCGAGATCCATCTTACTGAAATAAATAGTGGAGAGATGAGGAGACTTGTTGCAAAAGATCTGTTTATGTTATGATGAATGATATGTGCATATGCAATGTTTTCAAGGATTTCAAAGATTCAAATTTGTTTTAGACAAAAAAGAAACACACGTTATATTAATAAGATAAAGTTTGAGTACATCAATTCCCCTTGGGCAAAATAATACAAAACTCTAAGATAGAAAAGTAGTGCGCATCCTCTTTGGTGCAATATAGGCATTCAGAGTCTGCTCCTCATGAAGTAGCCTAGTGAGCTCCAAAACATTCTTCTCGCTTGCGTAGAATTGGGCTTCAAAAGTATCTCGCTCTCCTTTTAGTTGTATCCAATCCCTTTGTAGGTCTTCAAGAGATGTGGGCATGTCAGGATGCAGGATAGTGTACGGAACATCTCCCTCCTTGACAGGCTTAATGATTACTGGGAGAATGGAGGGGTAAGGCATCATAAGACTCTGAGCACGAGTTCGTACCCATTTGAGGTAAGGCTCAAGAGGGACGAAATTCTTGTGCCCCAAAGTCTTGCTATCCACCTTGTTTAGCATCCTCCAAGCTCGGATAAATCTCGGGCGAAGACCTTGATCGTTGTTGTCATAGTTGAATACTAAACCTTGAATCAGCATCTCGTGCGGGCCATCCCTTCGGGCATAACCAAACTGACTTAAGGATAAACATGGGTTGTAGGTGATACCTCCCCTAATGCAAAGTAGAGGGACATTAGGGAATTCTCCACAATGGTCAACAATGATAACATTCTCTTTGGATTGGGAGCACCAATGAATGTCTGAATGTTTGAGCGTCATTAACCTTTGTGACCACCTTGAACCTTGCTCATTCTTTAAGACAAATTGGGGAAGATGAGAAATAAACCATCTTGCCAAGTGAGGAGTGCAACACATAAGGACACCTCTTTTCTTCATTGTGCGAGTGTGAAAAGAGTGTAGGATATCCCCTAGCAATGTAGGCACCGGGTTGCGTGACATGAATATTTTGACGGTGTTGATATCTACGAGTTAGTCAGGATTTGGAAACAAAACCATCCCATAGATGAGGAGAGCCACAATTTCCTCAAAGGCTTGCAAGTCCAAGGAATTCCAACAGCTGTGGGATTTCTCAAACAGGAACTTTGCTAAGAAGCCTTTGACACCACTCTTAGTTTCCCAATGAGTTGTGACATCAGATGAGTGCAAGTGTAGAACTTAAGCAATCTGTTCTGGCTTTGGATCTCTTTCCGTACCGTTGAAAGGTAGTTGATTGAGAATGTGAATCCTCAAGAGTTGAAAGAATTCTTCCAAAGTAGGCACAAGCTGATAGTCGGTAAATGTGAAGCAATGGTGCAAAGGATCAAAGAACTGGAAGAGAACTTTCATCATATCCTCATTTGTGTTAGAGGTGACCAAATTGAGTAGACGACCATGTCTCTCGGTGAATGGAGAGTTTTCAGGGATCCTTGAAGCTAGCTCCTTGAGTTGTGGAGGAATTCTTACAAGGTTGACTTGAATAGTTTTCCTGCGAAGTGAATCCATATCCTACAAAACAAGAACAAAGATGAATCTCCAAAATCCTTAAAATGGTTAGTGATGTGTATCATGCTCATGATGTTATGTACAAGTATGCATATACAAACAAGGCAAACGAGTTATTAGTTTAGGCCTGCATGGGGTTTTATAGGTAAGTACCCTCTTGAAGTTTAGTTGGCTTAAACTTGTCCTAGTAATAGTAACTGGGTTCTAAGGAGCTCAATATCACTGGATTATTTCCTTGGTCATTGTTTCAGCTCAAGCCTCTTTAATGGCGACCGAAATATCCCAAGAAACCAACTCTCAACGAGTGTAGTATCGAGTATCTACCAACTTCGGACTGTACCAAAGCCGGTCATCTCACTACATCCTAAAGGCCAAGTTGATCAAGTAAAGGGTTCTAGAAGTTCATTAGTGCTTCATGACATCACTCAGTGGCCCCGTATTCTCTTTGATTGACTAAAAGGCTACGGTACCCACAAATATGTCACACTAACATAGCTATTGCTTAGACCATGTCGGTATACCCCGCACAGTTTCCACAATGTATTTCTATTTACCTACAATGTATCCCAAATCCGGGTAGAGGATTTCAAACCCAAACAAAGAACCATAATATAAAGCAAACAAGTCAAACAATGTAAGCAAATAAATGTGATCTAGCCCTAAGGTAACCCCACTTTCATAATTTTCCCCAGCAGAGTCGCCAGTTCTGTGATACGGTGGGAGAACTGACTTGAGATTTTGCGTTTTATCGCAAATGTTGCGGTTAGCAACAGTCACCACTGACTTTTCTTTTATCCAAAAGGAAAGGTGAAAAAGCACAGGAAAGACCTTTGAGATTGTTTCTTGAGTTCAGGGGGTAGATTATGAAAAGGGAAGGTATTAGCACCCTTTTCATCCATGGTTTTCCATGGGCTCTTAGTTACTTGCTAGATCACTTGCTTTTGTTTTGAAATTGTGCTTTGTGTGGTTTTGAAAGTATTTTGTAAAAGAGGTCATTGTTTAGGCAATCTTTGTAATGATTCTCGTTCGTAAGAATGTATACAAAGATGTTTGTCTTTTTGAAAATGTTTTCAATGTTTGAAAATGTATGTGTTTGTTTTGAAAATAGCAAGGATAGTTGTTTAAAAATGAAGCAAGTAACTAGAAGTAATCTACCTACTCAAATGTCTTTCTTGTTCATTTTCTATTCCTTTGACATTGTTGTCTTACCATTGATTTGGTAAGCAACCCTATCTTTGGATGTAAACGGGACGGGCGTGGGTCATCGTATAGCCATGATTAGCAATGTTGCAAGGTATCTTAGCATTTTTTGAGGGACTAAGATCATTTTGTAAGGCAACTTTGAATAGCGTCATCGAGGGACTTATGATCTTATATTTATTTGTTTTGCTAAGATACTTCGCATGTGTAATATGGCTATTTTTGTATAAGGCAACCAAGTGGAGTGACCCTAAGGGTGCTTGTGTGCAAGTGTATTATTTTCATGCTTGATTTTGTCTCGGATTAGGGTTTTCTATTTGATTTGTTTTTATCTTTCCATTCAAATCCTAATTACTAACATGGTATATAAAAGCGGTAAATTGCGTAATTTAAAGATTACTACGATATTATAATATTTTATGGGAGGGGGTATACAAATTATGAATGGGGATTTGCAATAATGTAAATCTAATTAAGCTATTACAACCAAATCGAATTTGTACAAATACTTGAATAAACAATACACAATATAATTTAAATATGAAATGATATATATATATATATATATATATATATATATATATATATATATATATATATATATATATATATATATATATATATATATATATATATATATATATATATATATATATATATATATATATATATATATATATATATATATATATATATATATATATATATATATATATATATATATATATATATATATATATATATATATATATATATATATATATATATATATATATATATATATATATATATATATATATATATATATATGCAAGAAAAGGTTTTTGTTTTGTTTTTTTCAAATAAAGAAGAGTTTTGAATTTAAACCTAATAATTTAAGAAAAGGGAATTATTTCTTGAAAAAGAGGTTAACCCTAATTTCTAATGCAAAAGGAAAATGAAGCTCTTTAAGTATTATTTTTGTGTATTTTGTCTTAAAATAATAAATAATATTTTATGAAAATATTTAGTCTTTTTATATGTCAAAATAAATATTTACAAATGTGTGGAAAAAAAAAGAATAAATAATTAACCTAATTTTTTTTTTATTTACAAGTTTATTAAAGAAAATATATATATGATATGTAACTAAAATAAAATATTTTCCATGAGAAAAAATAAAATAAAATAGACCAAAATATAAATTTGACATTTTTTATATTTTTTATGATTTTTAATATTAAGGAAAATATATTTAATAAAATAGAAATGAAATAAAATGAATAATAAAAATATATGGGCCAGGGGTGCTGCAAGCAAACAGGGGGTAGTATGTTAGAAAAAACAAAAAGGCCCAAAGAACCAAGCTCATGCTGCCAGAAAATCAAAAAATAAACAAAAGTGTGAAAAATGCAAAAAGGCAGGCATTAAGGCTCGAACCCATGACCTTGACATTCTCAGCACGCTGCCTTGCCACTGGGGTGACTGTACATCCATTAGTTTATGTGAAATAAGAAAAACATAACACAAAAAGCTTCCTTGGCCCTGTACTTCGTCTTCTTCCTCTAGCTAGCCGGACCTCCTGTAACTCTTTCATCTCTCAACCAAAATGGAAATTGATAACATGAATGTTATAGAATTTTATCTCACGATTCTAACCATGTGCATAACTAAAACTATAAGTCCGAGATTAAAGAGAATTTTAATGGCCCTAATTCTTAACCTAATTTTTTCAGAAACTTCAGACTCAAAATTCTCTCAACTCAGGCCAAATAAATGCAAGTTATGGATATGTACAGCTTCGTAGCAATGATGTCTACATTGTATATTCACAAATGGAAAGCTAACTATGCATGTATCAAGAGTTGGAAAAACAGAAAACTCACCTTGAAAATGGAAATCGTGTTTTGGAAATGAGCCTGCTTTAGGATGTTGTGATGATCAAGTTAGCTTCCTTGAACCTCTAGGAAGCTAATGCAATGCTTATCTTGTCTTAAGGGTGGCTGGAATGACCTCTAGAAGTCCACCTGTGTTACTCTGTTTTTGAAGTTCAACAATGGGGAAGATGGAGTTACAGTGATGTTTCAGGGTGTGGGATGGTTTTCTTGTAAGGTAAGGAAGCTTAGGGAAGCAAAAGGCCTAAAAACGCACGAGTGAAATGGAAGATTCAATTCACAAGTCAGAAATGGCAAGTTTGGAAGCTTGGTATGCAATTTCTGATTCTAGGGTGTTTCAAAGCTTGGGAATTCGTGCTTTTAGTTGCAAAGTGATGGCTTTATATACAGCAAAAGATTGGAGGACTTGTGCTTGCTCAGAAGTACAAGATCGCATGTCTTGCTACATTTCTTGTTTTTGAAGCAAGTGTGAGAAATGACTTCTTAATGCATGGTTCTGATCTTGTAGGGTAGTGTGAAGCTTTAAACATGTTTTTTTCAGGCTTAGAGGCTTGGTTTGAGCAGAAAGAACAAGTCCAAGGCTCAAGAAATGAAAAAATGCATAAAGCATGCTTTTCCAAAATGGCAATGTTGCCTTTCTTCCAAAAATGGTTATTTTCTTGTACAATACATTGAATGCTTGGATTTAGGGCATTAAATATTGTGCAATCCATTAATCGTGGAGTGACAAATGAGTTTGAGGCCTGAAAAGTGAAGATTGTACAACATGCTTGAGGATTTGAATTTTGTTCTTCATGAATTGGCTTGAGATCAAAGTGAGAAATTTCTAACTTCATCTCTTCGATTCTCCCTACTCAAGAATGATCTCAAGGAGTTCTTGGACATTTTGGAAAACTTGCAGTGTGATCTATAACTCATATTTGAAATGCATTTCAAGATTCCTCTTGGAACTAGGTGAAAAATTTCCATGAAGTTGGGTCAAAAACCTGCCTAAATTAGGGCAAAATTTCACTGAGTTATTTTAGTTCATGGGCATGTATTCACAAAATTATATCTTGAGATCCAAGCATCTTTAGGGAAAAATGTGTGAAGCAAAGTTATATATTTCATGGAGATCTACAACTTTCATGTTGGGAACTTTCTTTGAATCATCTTGTATCATGGTGGAAAATTGGCCTAAAGTTGAGAAAAAATAAGAAATTTTCTATACTTAGAAAAATTTCTAAGTTAAGAAAAATTCAAATTTCAAAACCAAATCTTCAACCTTTGATTCCTTGATGAACAAGTTTCATATTTTCACATATTTTGATGAATTGTGATCCTTGATATTTGATTTTGACCAAAAAGTCAAAGTTTGACTTTTCAATATACAGTTGACTTTTGATCAGTTGACTGCAAATTTCATCTATCAATCTAATGAAAATGCAATGTTTTGAACCATGTCATTAGGTCATGATGATGCAAATCAGAAATTTCCCTTTCTCAGTCAAAACCCTAATTTTGACCATTTTGCCCTTTTGATGATTTGATCAAATCTTTTGAGGAATTATGATCCAAACTTGATCAAATGATACATATGAGTCTATAATGTTGATGTGGATTAAAAATTATAAAGTTTGACTGTAAATTGGCCATGGTTGACTTTTTCCCCAATACAACTGATTTTTAGGTCAACTGTCCAATTGACTGATCAAAAATATGGTTCAAGGCTTGAAACTTGTCATGAGTAAACTTAGGGGTTCGTGATGATGTTTGAAAGCCATATGAAGCATTGATAGTCCAAAAATCCTTGGGCAAGCTCAAACCCTAATTTTGGGTGATCAGTGCATGATGAGAGATTTTGAGCTGGTCAAACCCTAATCCAGTCTTGAGTCAAAGAGATCTTGTGAGAATAATCTTGATAAATGAGAGGGAAAATTTTGGTGTACAACACATACATATATATGATAATAACAATAGGTATAATGAAGGTAATAAAAACTCAATAACGTTAAATAACCAAAAACATTAAAAATAGGAATAATAAGAAATAATGTTATTGGGTAAAGAATTGGTACAAAAGAAAAAAATGAAATAAAAAAATATCTGAAAATGAGAAAAAAAACAGTAATGGCAAACAATAATGTTTCCTACCCCAAACTTAAATAGACAGTGTCCTCACTACCTTAAGAAAAAGGATCATAAAAAATAAAAATAGCAGGATCTATCTAGCCACGATGTGGGTCTCCAGGAGGTGCATTAACAGAATAGAAGTGATGATATAGATGATCAAAATGTTCTGTTATGGTATCCATGAAACCATGAAAGTCTGAATGCAAAGTGGTGAACTCTCCGTGTAAACCTTCAACCTGTGTCTCCAAATTAGAATAGCGGTAGTAAAATCAGGAGGTGGAGGTCCAGCATTAGTCGGAATAGTAACAGCAGTAGACACGGGAGAAGCATCTGGTGTAATTTCATGGCGAACAGGGGAAGGAAGATCATAATAATGAGGAGGAGTCTGAGGGTCAAAATCATCAGAGATCTCATAAGGTTGAGGTGTTTCGGGTGAGGTAGGGGCAGTTGGGGGATCCAAGTCAAAAAGCCAGTTATCTCTGTTATGAACACTCGTTATAGGATTAGGTAAAACAAATTGGTGGACATTGTTATGGTTAATGAGCAAGTCAAACTGAAGTGGTACAAGGTTTCCTATAAGGTGAGTGTTGAAACAGAAACGGATGTTCATGGGTCGAATTCCTCCATAGGGGTTTAATCCTAGGAGTGGTTGTCTCATTCCGATAGCATTTGTAATCATTGTAACTAGGCCTCCTATAAGGATAGGTGTATGAGCGGTCTCTATGATGCGAACAAAATTGGCTAACATAAAGGTAACGGCATTGACAGGACGGTTTTGTGAAGCACAAAAAAAAAGGAAAAGCTCATCACCGGACACCAAAGAAATGTTTTGTTCTTTTTCAAACAGGGTGTGGGCCAGGATTTTGTGGAAATATCTTATAGCATGGTTATGGATACTTTCAGAATGCATATCATCAGGATCAGGATGGTTGTTACAAGTTATGCTACCCTAGAAGTAATTAAGCTCATGGTTGGAAAGGATATCCTCTTGGGCGACAGTAAAGACATTAGGGCCACTAGGGAAGCCTAAAAGGTTAGCAAACTCACGATTGTTATAACGAAAATCAATTCTAAACAGTCTAAACCGGATCAGGCCATGGTTAAACCCTAGTCCATGGTAAGGCACATAATTCAAAGAACTTAGGAACTCTAGGGTAAGCCTATGATATGAACTAAATCTCCTCCGAATAAGGGATGTATCCCAACCTATCTGATTCAGCAGATATAAGACACTTTCTCTAATGCCTAGGGCGGTCATAGCACGGTCATCAGCATAGATGGTGGGAGTCATCTCCCTATCGACCAAGTCCTCAAACCTACTCATTTGATCTTTTTCCCTGAAAGTAATACTCATATAATCTACTCTTGTCATTTCGAGAGTTAGTCACTAGCTAAAAAAGTAAATTAGTCTGAAAAGTAAGTAGATTATAGAAACATCCAGTTAGCATCGGCCAAATTCCTTTTAGAGTAAAAAAATAAGAAAAATAAGAAAATGATAATAAGAAAAGAAAGATGAGAATAAAAAAAACATTTAAAAAAATATGAAAAGTTAAAGAAAAATGTAAAGATAAAATCGTGGGTTGTCTCCTACAAAGCGCTTTGTTTTATGTCGCAAGCTCGACACATTTTCAATTATGAATTAGTCGTTTGGTTCAGCCGGTGGCTGTAGAAACTTTAGGGTAGCTGAGTAATATTTGTTTTTGATACGATGGTAATGCTTCAAACGTTGCCCATTTACAATAAATGGATCACTAGAATTACTCTTAATTTCTACGGTGCCACTTGAGAAAACCTTAGTGACTTCGAAAGGGCCAGACCACATAGACCGTAGTTTTCCGGGAAAAAGTTTAAGTCCGAAGTTAAATAGGAGTACTACATCTCCCTCGTTGAATTATCTCCTAGAAATCCATTTATGTGCCATTTTTTTGTTCTTTCTTTGTAGATCTTGGCATTTTCGTAAGCGTCTAATCGAAGCTCTTCTAATTCGTTGATATCTAGGATTTTGTTTCCTACGGCGGCAGAGTAATTTAAATTTAGGGTTTTAATAGCCCAATAAGTTTTATGCTCGAGTTCCACCGAAAGATGACACGATTTTCCATAGACTAACTTGAAAGGTGTGGTCCCTATTGGTGTTTTAAAAGTTGTCCTATATGCCCATAACGCTTCGTGTAACTTAGAGGACCAATCTTTTGACGTGGTCTATGCCACTGACTTCGTGCAGTCCTCGTGTGGAGGCTCGTTCTCCTCCCCATTGATAATGGTTTTGTGCCATGTTTTCAATTAGTTGATAAGCTTCATTATAGGGTTTGTCCATTAGTGCACCACCAGTGGCAGCGTCTAGAGATAGTTTAGTGTTATATAGAAGACCACCATAGAAGGTGTGAATTATTAGCCATGGTTCAAGTCCATGATGTGGGCAAAGTCTCAGCATGTCCTTGTATCTCCCCCAAGCTTTGAAAAGTGATTCGTCGTCTTTTTACGTAAATCCGTTGATTTGGCCTCTCAGCATTGCAGTTTTGCTAGGTGGAAAATATCTTGCTAAGAAGACTTTCTTCAATTCGTCCCATGTAGTTATGGAGTTTGAAGGTAAGGATTGGAGCCACGCTCTGGATCTATCTCTTAAAGAAATGGGAAAAAGACGTAATCAAATTTCTTTGGGATTAACACCATTAGCTTTTACTGTGTCGGCATATTGTACAAACACGGATAAATGGAGATTTGGATCATCCGTAGGGCCTCCAGAAAATTGATTTTGTTGCACGCTTTCAACAATGAAGGTTTAAGCTCGAAGTTATTCGCCTCGATGGTATGTGTGGAAATACTCGAGTGCGGTTCATCTCGAGAAGGGGCAGCGTACTCCTGAAGAGGTCGATTACCTAGTTCAGCTATGTCTAGTTTCGGAGTTGGTTCTTCAGGAATGGGAATTGGAATTGGAGCTACTTCAGGAAGATCGAGGATTCGACGTCTTATGTTAACAAAATGTTCGATTTTGTTGATTCGCTGTACTAATTCCCCTCCTTGTAAACGAGTATTTGGCATACAATTGTTCCAAGAAAGGAAAAATGTTGCCCTAGTTTATACGGTGCAACTACGGAATTACGATATTGACTAAATTGGTCCCCGACAACAGTGCTAAAAACTTGATCGATTTGATATGGTAGTCTAAATAATCTGGACTGCAAGTGCACAGTCTCATCGCGTAGTTTTAAAGATTATCGAACCCAAAGGACCAAAAGTCAAACGTACCGTTATCTAGTGTTACGTGTAAATCTAAGGCTAAAAATATTTGGTTTAGATTAGGGAAACTAAAAGTAAGTTTGAATCTAATTAAATAATCAGAGGGGGGAAACAACCAGTATGTAATGATCGGACTTCGAGAATTAGTAACCTATTTGGTAACTTGCAGTTTCTAATAATTCTCAGTAGAAATTTATCAGTTTAAAAACCCTCGTCTCACATTGTCGTGGTTGTTGATTTAGGTTATGCAATTAAGTCCTAACGTATGCTCTCGCTATCTCGTGGGAGTTAGAAACATTCTTTTGAAAAAAAATAAACTCTAATTTGCTTTAAAGCGCTCTCGCTGTTTTTAAAGCCAATGCTTAGTTACTACCGTCCAGTTAAAGATCCTCAAGCTCTCGTTTTATTGAACCTAACTTTTATTCGTCTTTTACTCTCGTAACAAAACGGTTCATTATTAAAAACAAAGTAATCTAGTCCAGAAAATAGTTCAACAAATAAATAACCAATAGCATTACCAAATTCCCTCAATTTTATGACCTTACATACCGATAGAGAAATCTAGCTTAGCATATTATAAAACTTAATCACAGAATAATAAAAGCCAGACAACAAAGTAACATGATTATTGAATTAAAGACAAATAATAATTTATTAAAATAAAAACTTGGAAATAAATTAACTGGAGACTGTAACAACTCGTCCGACTCTAAAGGAAGCACTCCTCCACAGGTTGGTAGGTTTTGCTTCGATATGAAACAGGAAAAATTGTGAAGAAATAAGATAATAAACTTAAATAACAATTATGAAGGTCTTGAAATAAACTACGGGGCAATAGATTTCTGGTGTAGAAATCTATTGCTTAAAACCGGTTGAGAAAAATAAAACTGCTAAGGAAAATAATAGCTAAGGAAAATAGTAGCTAAGGAAAAATAATTCTGGAAAGTAGTAGCTCTGTGAAATATGCACGAAGAACAAAAAGGGCAGTAACGGCGTGAACCTTTCTCAGTGCATGAGGTCTATTATTTATATCCATCTTGAATAACTATTCGTGAGGATTTGTTGGAGAGTTTGTAGGGCTGTTAAATATCCGCGTATCTGACTTGGTGGAACGTGGATATAGCAACTAACACACTTTGGTTGCAAGCTTTAAGAGACTTGGTGTAAAATAATAAGAGATGTCGTTCGTCAAAGGGATTAGTGACATTCTTCACTTACTTGGTCAATGCATGTCGGTCGTCACGCTTGCCTTGCCGATCGTCACGCTTGTTGTTGACTTCTTTTTGCGTGCTCTTTCTTTTTGGACTTGGGCTTATCTTTGGCTGTTGACTTTATTGTAGCCTTTTCTTTTCTTTTTCTTCTTTTTCTTCCTTTTCTTCCTTTTTCTTCATAATTAATTTGATACCTGCAAAATAGCAAAATATCGGCATAATACCAACTACAAAGTGATTTAATTTAGAATAAAAATGGAAAACAATTTAGTTAATTCAAGCTAAATATGCAATACATTTATGTGTTATCAATTATAATATATGTGGAAGGCTTATTTCACCAACTACTCACTAAATATATAACATTTCAATATGATATAAAAAATTTGACAAATTAAGTTATATTAGAATAACAGGTTACAATGATCAATATTTTCCTAGCATTCTTCCTTTCATTCTTTGTATCTCGCTTTTTTAGTGTTAGAATTAAGTCCAATTCTTAGACTCTTCAACTAACACTTTATTCTCTGCTAGTCATTGAACTTGTAAAAAAGAAAGTGTTGATTGAAGAACTATTAGCATTAAACCAAATTCTAACTCTCAAAGGGGAGATGCATAGAATGGAAGAAAGAAAGATCGAAAAACCTTGATAATGTAAGTTATTTTCAAACATAAATTAATTTTTTATATTATAAATTTTTAATTCAATTAGAAAGGTTATTTAGTTAGTGATGAGTTGATAAAACACTTAAATCACATATGACATAATAAACTCATCTTATATGATATGTTGGTTTAACGTAAGTGAAAGTTGCAATGTACAAGATATATCATTAAAAATCAACAACATACAACATATAAGTCATCATCAACTAGATCAACTTTTATCAACAACAATATACATTATAACAACATATATTAATAAAAACTAAATCATCAAGATACAACTTTTATTAACAACGATATATCTTAAACAAAAGAGCAGTACTATATAGCACGACAGATTTTTCGCATGATTTTCACGAATGTATTTCAAGCACACAAATTTTACATTGATAGTAGTGTTTCTATTATATACAAACAGAACCATTGATAAGTAAATATTGATAATGAATATAGGGGTGTGTAATTTACAAACAAAATCATCGGAGCGACAAAATATTTCATTCCTTATGTGGCTAACCATTTTTTCTTTTTCAAAACACATTCAATCATAGTAACAAATCATTCGTAAAAATGTGCGAAAATTATGCCGTACACTTAATATTTTCCTAAGCAAAATACAACATATATAAATAAACACTAAATCATCAACAATATATAACTTTTATCAACAAAAAGATATCTTAAACAATATACAATATATATCAACAAATTCAATCACCAATAACATATAATTTTTGTCAACAACAACATATCTTAAACAACATACACATATATCAACAAAAACTAAATCATTAACAATATACAACTTTTATCAACAACAACATACCTTAAACAACATACAACATATATCAACAAAAACTAAATCATAAACAACATACAACATATATCAACAACAATAAACCTTTAACAACATACAATATATAACAACAAAAACAAAATCAACGACAACATAAAATGTGAAAAAGTCTCACGTAACTGAAATGTAAAAAGAAAGTGAAAAAAATTAGTTTTGTGTAACACCTTTTCTTGATTCATAAAAGATGAAGAAGATATGTTAAAATATTATGAAGAAGTGTATAAACCGTTCATGGCGTAAGAAAAAGACACGAGAGAGTTCTAAAATTTCGTTTTGAGGGAGACCACTTCTATTTTGAAAGAGCAAACATAATGGACATAAAAGAGGGTTTCTTTACCACTACATCTTCAACGTGGAAAATTCTATGATGGTAGCCAAAATTCAATATTAACTTCAATGATGCCACCTAATTTCCATTTTAATATGCCCCCTTGCAGCTGTATTTATTTGCTCGTGTTTGGAAAGTAGCATTCTAATATATCACAATATTAGCCTATCAAAATATCAAGTGCAATATCACAATATTAGCCTATCAAAATATTACTTCCATGATGAGCAAATGATGCATTTCATTCCAGCTCTCGGCATTTCAAAATATTACTGGTTTGAAATATGGTTTTTAAGGCTCTCAAGAAAATGATTGAGAAAATCTCAGGTACCTTTACGTCGTACATGGTTATGTACTAATTAGTGTATGGAGAGCCTAGTAGAGCCATCAAGCGCGGTCATGGCGCATCTACTTTCACCGGTGGCCACATCGGCGCTCTTATTTATTCTATTTTGAGCAAATGTTGATATATGATTAGGGTCCTATTATCCTTGTATGATATATTCTAACCAATTGTTGCTAGTTGAATAGAGGACTGAGATAGTTTGAGAAAATAAGGCATGATTCCTGCAAATAAGAGGGGGATGGATTGAGATGAATGGGTATACACTACAGAGGTGTTAGACCCTTGGATATCTGGTGTGTTCTTTTTCTTGTAATTAGGAGAGTTATTCCATTTGTGTTCTTAATAAAACACTTGGTTTCTATCTTAAAAATAAGGTTGATAAACAAAACCATGTAATAATAATATTGTGTTGTGCATCCATGTAAGGATGACAAAACAGGTTTACGATTCAAGTTTTCTTAAACCGTTACTTTTATATTTCCCTAGGACTACTATTCTTACCATTCTGGGAAGCCTCTTTGACTCTCTAGGAGAGTGGATGCATGCCATAACACTCCGTGAGATTCACCATCAATGTTATAAGGGATCCAACCAAGGTCCTCTTTATTATGGTCCAATGTCAATCACTACTGGACCAACTAACCATCAGTAACATGCAAATTTTATTCTTACCTAAGTGGAATAGAAAATTGATGGGCACCAACTGCATTAATTGGACTGGATATACATAAGGATAGAGAACACGAGTTAGTATTTATAAAGTAAGAAAGATAATCAATGAGTAACTGCTAAAACCACATTATTCAAATATAATTCATGTTTGAAAATGAAAAAAAATTCATTTCATGTAATTTTTTATATTAATTTTTTAAAAAACGTTTTTCTTACAATCATTTTTTAAAAGTTAAATATGTACATATTAAACTACTAAAAGGATGGATAAAATACAACTCAAACTCTGATATAAAAAACTGACAAAAATAATATTAGTAAAAGTAAAATAAATAAGAAAAATAAATACTATTATTTTTGATGAAAAAAGTTAAAAAGAACTTATATTTATATGACAAAATGAATGAACAACATTAAATGATACATCTATTGAGCAAATGATATTCTCGTACTCCAAAGTCAAAATTATGACGGAAAAGAATTTTTTTTTTAAGCAAGTTATTATAAAAAGAATATAAAGGGTATTCAAACTTGATTACAAAAGAGCGAGACAGTAGTCGAAAATAGAGAGATTATAAATCAAATGCACTTTAAGACAAGTAAAGCAACGGACTTTTGATAAACTCATAAAAGTTGTAATTGGGATAAGTAATATCACCGATAAAGGACAATCTACTCATAGTTGTCTTGATTTTCCAAACGATATCCAACACACTCCAACCGTCGTTCCTAAAAATGATTTCATTTCTTAGCATCCACAAATTCTAACAAATTGCCAACCAAATGCTTTGAACTCTACCAGCACTCACCTTCTTTGTCTTACAAAACTTAGATCACAAGAGAAAACTACTTTTGAAACAATCTCCACCGAATTCTTAAAACCAATCCACTCTGCAATCTCCGCCCACACAAACACAACAACGCGACAGAACAAAATTGAATGCTCAAGAGTTTCTAATTCAACCACACAAAAAACACAATTGAAATCGTGAGAAAGAGATAAAATCCCCTCTAATACGTAAAAGATCTTTCGGCGGTAACCTATTCAAAAAACACCTTCAACCGAAAGCTTTCACTTTGAATGGCACCACAGCCTTCCAAACCAAATACATAGCACTGTCATAACAATTATCGGGACCGAATGTCACGCGGGAGCTGCTAAGCAGATCATAGGCGAAACTTACCAAAAAAATACTGTTACTTTCCTCCAAACAATAGGATCATGTATGTCCATGACAGAGAAAACGACTGCAAAATGACACGCACCCTAAGCAGGTCCATTGCCACAGCCGGAACAGACTGATTTGTAACCCTGAAGTTGCCCCCGGACCAAACACCTCAATTTCATTCGCTCATACCATCAACGACAACGGCCTGTAAATACGACGCCACAAACAGACGCGAAAAATTGTCCCTCAAGTTGTTATTACCGAGCCAATAAGCATGCCAAAAGGCAGTAGATAGCACATTACCTATAAAGAACCTGCAATTGTCAATGAACGAATCAAACAGTCGCTCCCTGTGAATAGATAAAAGGTCTGACCACCACCCCGATTTAGACTCCCTCGATTTGAGGAAATTTCCCAGAAGAATAATCTTCATTCTAATATCCCTGTAACGAGCTTTAAGAATCTTAAATGAAATAGCTTCTGATCCTTCCAATGTTCTCCACCTCCATTTGAGAATAAACGCAAGATTGAAATCTTCGAACCATTTCAAACCCGACCCACCTTTATCAATTGGAGTGAAAACATCCCTCCAACTCATCTAATGAATTCTTCTACGGTCCTCCGTACCTCCTCAAAGAAAATCACTTTGAATCTTATTAATTTCATTGTGAATTTTCACTGGAGCTTTGTAAAAGGAAAGAATAAAAATGGAGAGGCTACAAAGAACCGATTTAAGAAGAGTGATCCTCCCTCCGAAACTAAGAAACCGACTCCTCCAACACAACAAACGATTCTTCAATTTAGTCATTAAAGTTATCCAAAAAGAAATTCTCCTCGGGTTATAGCCTATAGGAATGCCAAGGAAAGTAAAGGTTTTGTCTTCCGTCCTACACGCAAGAAAATTGGCATCCACCTCCAAAAAATTATGGCTAATATTGATGCTGATTAACTTACTCTTATGAAAATTGATACCAAAGCCCAAAGTTAACTTGAACCCTCTTAACACAAACTTAATATCCCAAAAGCGCTTCCAAGAACCATCACCCACCATAATCGTGTCATCTGGATATTGAAGAATATCAATATTACACTGGTCGTTTATGTTGAAACCCGAGAATTCTCCTATCTCCAAAGATCTTTTAACCAAAGCCGACAAACCTTCTGCCACTATGACAAAGAGGAAACGAGCTTAAGGCGAAAAAATTATGACGAAAAAGATTGGTAGCATTAAAGTTGAAACCATTAAGGCTTAAGACTTTGTTTGGTAAAACTAGTCGATAGTTGGTAGTTGTTAACTGATGACTGATAGTTGATAGTTGGTAGTTAGTCACTTATAGCTGGTGGCTGATGACTAGTAACTGATAAGTTAATTGAAGTGTTTGGTAAACTAGTGCAGAAAAGAATTTTTACATCAGGTGAAAAGTACATTTTACATCGGGTCTGGGTCCGATGTAAATCCAAGCGATGTAGTAAAATCAAAGACATTTTACATCGGGCAACGGACCAATGTAAAAAAATCCACATAGCACATCGGTTGAATGATAAGTCTGATGTAAAAAAATACAATTTAAAAAAATATAGGCAATATTTAACATCGGTTACATAATGGCCCGCTGTAATATATCAGTTTTTACATCGGTTGTCTCAACGGCCCGGTGTAATATATGGGTTTTTACATCGGTTGCCTCAATGGCCTGATGTAATATGTTTGCTATTTTTTAGCAGAAACGAGGTGGATTCCTTGTAATTTTTTTGTACCTAATTTTTTATATTTTTCCAACATCACATATACCATATTTAGGTCGCTACTTTTCATATTTCTCTCACATCACACAGACCATATTTATGTCGCTATTTTCATATTTTTCTAACGAGTGAGGGGAATTTCATTGCACCAAATATCTAGGATGCACGTATATATTCTTCTAAATGAACAATTGATTTATAAAAGTACTAATCTAGGATACACACAAGTGTACAAAATTATAAGGAAGTTTACACACGGTGGACTACTAGAACAACAAAACCAGTGAAATTATACAAAAATATCCAACAATTTATAAGTATTTTTCCACACTTGAAATACCAACATGCAATCCACAAAAAGATGAGTTGTAGCTTCATTAGACAACACCAAAATCACATTTGCCGACAATAAATAGTAACATCAATTAACATCAGCAGACAACACCAAAGTCAAAAAACTCAAATTATATATATATATATATATATATATATATATATATATATATATATATATATATATATATATATATATATATATATATATATATATATATATATATATATATATATATATATATATATATATATATATATATATAGAGAGAGAGAGAGAGAGAGAGAGAGAGAGAATTCTATATAACTCATCAGAGAAGGCTTAATTTTAATATAAATTAAAGAATCATTTTTCCCAACGGAGTCGTAAATCATACAAATCATCTTGTGTTAATTTTGTTGGGTCATCAAATACCTATAATACATAAATAATAATATAGAGTTATTCTTTGAAAATTCATATTAAGTTGCAAAACACAAAGTAAATAACAGAGTTATTTTTATTAACTGCATCCAAGACTCGGTTATATTGGCAGAGACAATATTCAACATATTTTTCATCACATAGTATCCACAATCATTAGAGTTATGTTGTAGCATTTTCTACAAATGAATGACATAATTAGTGAATACTTATCATTAAATTAAATATAGAATTATAATTTACATCACGCTTATATTGGAACAAAGTCATGTAGCCTTTTTTCTATTTCCATTTTCCATTTGATGAACCCCAAAAATACTAATTTAGAAGAAAAAAAATTCATATAAAGCCACATAAATATGAAATTACTTTTGTAACAATTTTCTTTGCAACAATTTTCTTCGTGATTTGATCAATTTCTCGATGAAGTGAATAAAAGACGACCAGAATATTGTCTATTGGACAAATGACTATTAATTGCCAATGAGATTTGTACGTGTGTGTGGAAACACAAAAGTCACATAAAATATCTACGTTATCAAAATTAAAAAATAGAAAACACATTTTCATAAAAACTTACCTATGAACTAATGGTAGTAAGCGACACACTATGTTTTCGTCACGTGACTTATCTAGTATGTATTTTTTAACATCTGCTTTAGATTTCGACACATTATCAACATGCATACACCTAGCAGGATCCATAAATCTATATACTTCTAATGTGGAAAAATATATCAACATGCATTAAATCTATATACACATTAGAATCAGGTATATGCATGTTGATATAAATCTATACCTGAATAATTTTAAAATAAACATTAGAATCAAAGTGATGAAAGATATAACATATTAATAGATATTGACAGTAATAAAAAAAAAGTGTACTTACGTGCACCAAACTTGTAGAGTAGACACGTCAAGCCAATGAAAATCCACCAACAACTCTCTGATACACTTAGCTGACATATAGAAATTAGTGACACTCACACAATGACTTAATTCCATTTCCGAATGTGTGTCAGCCATATCCATTGTGTATAACTTTGACAAATCCCTACACAAATTAGATGATCCATGATTTCTTTCTTACTAATTTTTGGTTCTTGATTTTCATAATGAACACATGGACAGAGAAAAACTACATAAAGACTTTTTTGAGCATTACTTTTAGTAAGAGGAGGAAGATTTTTTTTAGCACTACTTTCAACAAACTGTAGAAATTTCTTCACTCCATATTTGTACTCAACACTTAATCGATTAGCTCTCATCCAATTACGATTCATACTTATGTTCTGAAATTAATGCGTACAAAGTTAAATCATTAGAAATTTAATTTTTAATATACTTTTTTAATACATCGTAATTTTTAACATTCTTTACTTGTTAAACTCTAATAATATGTAGTTCAATAGCATACTTATAAACTCTAATAATATGTAGTTCAATAAAATACACTACTTTATAAACTCTAATTACATGTTCGTAATTTCCTTCATCATTCAAACTCTAAGAATGTCCGTACTTTATAATCTCATTCAAAAAATATGCACAAAAAAAAGAAAAATTCGAACCAAGCTTTTTCATGTTATTAGTAGCCGAGAAGCCATGACATATGTACAAAAAGGCTCCATAATTCAATGTAAAAATAAGTTGAAATCAAAGAGAATCAAATCCAAACAAAACCAATCTTCATCATTCAAACTCGATTTAAATGAACTAAAGAAAAATCATCCACACTTCTTGTTTAGAGGCAACGGTAAGACAAATAACAAGAAAGAGAATCAAACTATTTTTAAGTATGGACAGTTCATTCATTTGTTATTTCTTCCACTAAAATGATTGTGAAGTTAAGAGTGTTATTCTCCTATATCTTCTCCGAACCCACTCTCACAAATCCCAACAAAACAATTTCAACATAATTTTTTTGTGTGTAAAATATCAACATTTTATTGTAAAATAATGCAACATAAATTTGCAGAAATTTTCTAGTTATGAATTCACAATCTAACAACCATACTACAGAATTTGAATCGGAAATAATAAATTATCTTAGAAAAAAAATTCTTGACTCGAAGTTTCTGTGAAGCTGAATCGGCGGAGGGTGTCTGTGGTTCAAAAGTTACGGTTCGTTTTGGTGTTAAGGTGATTCGGCGAAGGGCGTCTGCGGTACCAGCGAAGGGTAGATCAGAAGCTGCGGAGGGTGTTTGCGGTACCGACGAAGGTGATTCGACGGAGGGTGTCTGTGGTACCGGCGAAGGATGGTTCGGAAGTTGTGGAGGGTGTCTGTAGTTTGTGAGAAGAGGGAGTGTAAAGGAAGCAAGAATGGAATAGCAGTGGGAGAGATGAAAGTGAGAAAGATGAAGAGCATTTGCGAACGCGGCGTAGAAAGGAATGTTAGGTTTTTTTTAATAAAAGGCGTCTTTTTTACATCGGTTTGGACCTAGGGGCCGATGTAAAGGCCAAGCTATTTTACATCGATTGTAACGAAGGCCCGATGTAAAGGCTATTTTTAATGTTTTTTACATCGGTGGAGCAATTGGCCTGATATAAAGGCCTTTTATAACGAAAAAAATTGTTTATCGAACTGTTCACCATGTTTTTATTTTTTTTAATAATTGTACTTTTCACATCGGGACAAATCTAGACCCGATGTGAAATCCTTTATAACAAATTTGCATTTTATTTACCAAACCGCCATCATGTTACATTTTTCCCTAAATCAAATATTTTTTATATAATTAGAAACAAAGGTCTGATGTAAAATCTTTTGACAAATATTTTTCACATCATATATTTTTATACCTGATGTAAAGACTTTTCTCAAATTTCATATTTTTAGTAGTGTAAATTAGTTATTACATTAGATGATAAATACAAAATGACATAAAATGATATTCTTATAAGAAATTTGTGGTTTTTTTATCTTATTATATTACATTATTAAATTAATTTTTATTTGATAAAAAATATATTAAGAAAAATATGCAAAACAATTATAATATATATGAAAATTTTAAGATAGAATCAAAATATATTAAATTTGCATATTAATTTTATAATGAAATTTAACGTGATACATAAAATAATAACATTGTAATTTTAAATTTAATTATATTAATCTAAAATAATAATAAAAATAATTTTATTTTCTAATATTCTACAATAAAACTGCAATGAAATTTTAAATTTTCTCCATCTTGACTAATATACTAGATGATAGCATGCACAATGCGTGGATTGTGATGCGCGTGGATTGTGTCCAATAATTTTTCTATAAACAAATTAAATTTGACTTGAATTATCTATTATGTTATTAAAGATTAGTCTATATATTAATAGCGAATTAGAGTTAAATTTACATTATTATTATTATTATTATTATTATTATTATTATTATTATTATTATGGATTAAGTAGATCATTTTTATACTATGTAATTATTTATTTTATAATACTTTGTTTTAACGTCTTAAATTACAATTTTTTTTAATAAATTTGTTTTGGCTAAACAACCCAAATTTGTTATATATTTACATAAATAAAAATATCAATTAGTAGTGATTGAATTTTTTCTATGATTTCACATGAGAACTTAATGCGAATATAACCTACTTGTCTAATTTACAACATAAGAAAGTTAACTCTTTTTTCTTCCAATTCTTCCAAAGCCGACATGTGGCTTCTTGTGGGATGAGCAAATCCATCATAAACTCAACCCTTTTATTCATAATTCGTTTTGCCACGTGGATGGGCTGAAAAAGAGGGTCAGTTCTTTGTCAAAATATCTCAAATAATTATTTCCTTCTGCATTTATTTCTTTCTTTCGTAACAATTTGACGTTTTTGTTTCTTACCCATACCAGTTACAGTTTCGTGTCCTTCATCTTTCTTCTTCTTGTTCATCTGCATCTTCCATGAAACATTTGTGATGGAAGCTCTCATGGCTATGCGTGATTCTAAGTCATCCATGTTAAGAGTAAAACCTTCTTTTTTCTCGTCTGATTTTTCGTTCTTTACAATCACTTAATTGATCAAATCTCGAAAACCCTAATTTTCCCTAACTTATTCTCTATTTCTCTCAATCACTATTTCTCTCTAAAATCCATTTGTTTCCAAGCATTTACGGCGATTCCGATGAAGGATTACGGCAGCAACGATGATGATTATCGTTAGTCTGATCATGTTTTTTTCTTACGATTTCATTGATTTTTCCCCTTTTTTATTCATTAGTTTTTATTTTTTATTTGATGCATATGTTTTTAAGTGATTTAGTGAGTGTTACTTTTTTAGATTATGATTGTAGTTTTTGAATCTGTGTATTGAGTTGCTTTGGTTAATTAGTTTGTTGAGGTTCTGTATTGTGTTGCATGATCGTTTATGGGTGCTGATTTTATTGAAGGAATTTGAATTTTTCTGTATGATTTATAATTGAGAATCTCCTTTTGCAGTTGTTGTTGTAATTTTTGTGTGGTTTATATATAATCCAATTTCGAAGGGATAATTTTATATGTATTATTTGCATGTGATTTCTCATACACTCATGTAAGCATCACTCTTTCTCTTTTGTATACTTGCTTACGATTCTTTCTCCCGAAAGACTAATTGTCATTATTGAATACTTTCTCTCATGTTTGTCAATTGACTGGTATGTAACAAATATAGGCTTATGAGGCAGATTAGAATGTGCAATAATTTGAAGCACTTGATTTACTACCGCTTTAACACTGGTCTTGTTGGGAAAGGACCAAGTTGTGGGTTTTGGGCACCAATGTGGAGGTTTCGGTTATTCTTTCTTCGTGGTATTGTGCCCCTTCTTGAACGGTAGCTTGGAAATTTACTGGCCCAACAGTTTGAGGGACGCCACTCCAAAGGAGTGGCGAAGACAATCACTAAGCAACGTGTTGAGAGTCATTTTGACTTAGACAGTTTTGTATTTTCAAAGAAATGATTTGTATTGATTTTTTTGAAGTTCACCTATAATAGGCATTTTGTACAAAGAGACTAACGTTCTAGTAGGAGAACATCATCGTGAAAATGAAAACTATACAAAATAGTGTACAAAGAGAAAAAACAGCTATGTGTAATAATCCCATTGAGTTTCAATTCTGCTATTGCCCTTATTTCTTCGAGCGTCTCATCACTTTACTACTTGTCCGAAGCTGACAGGATTGATCGGTACCGTTTGAGCTTGATAGTTGATACTGAAATCTGGTTGCAAGGTGATCCAATAGGACATAGTTTTATTCCTTAAATCCCTAATTTTTTTCCTGGACCGCCCTTTCGGGTTTTTAGTCCACCGGGATACCCTTTTTGCCCAAGCCGCTTTTGCAGGTTTTCGACTTGCCGGGTGTACAGATTTTTTTGTATTTATCCCTAATTTTTGCCCGAACCCTTTTGGTTCACCGAGATGCCCTTATTTTTTCCTAGGTCAGTCAACCTAGCGGGTCTTTATTCATGTGTAGTATCTTTTCACTATGTCCGCATTAACAGGGTGAGGAAGGTCGTCACCATCCATGGTGGTTAGAATCATGGCTCCACCATAAAATATGCTTTTGTCCATAAAGGGCCCTTCGTATGTGGGAGTCCAATTGCCCCTGGGATCACCTTGCCGTAGTATGATGCGCTTGATTACTAGATCACCCACTTGATACACTTGACTTTTGACTTTTTTGTTGAAAGCCTTGATCATCCTTTTTTGATACATTGACCATGACAAACAGCATTAAGCCTTTTCTCATCAATCAGATTTAGTTGATCAAGTCGAGTCTGGATCTAATCGTCTTCGTCCAAGCATGCATCCTTCATGACTCTCAAAGAAGGGATCTGGACCTCAATAGTCAGGACAACCTCCATACCTTACACCAGAGAATAAGGTGTTGCCCCTGTTGACGTACGTGTTGAGGTGCGGTAACCATGAAGAGAAAATGGTAACATCTCATTCTAATCTTTATATGTCACCGCCATCTTTTGTATGATTTTCTTAATGTTCTTATTAGCAGCCTCCACAGTGCCATTCATCTTCAGCCGGTAAGGGGAAGAATTATGATGCTGGATCTTGAATTGTTTACAGAGTTCGGTGATCATCATATTATTGAGATTTGTACCATTGTCCGTGATAATTCTCTCTGGCACACCATATCGACAAATCAGGTTATGCTTGATAAACTGCGCCACAACATTCTTGGTAACAGTAGCAAAAGAGGCATCCTCAACCCACTTCGTGAAGTAATTAATAGCCACTAGGATGAAGCAATTCCCATTGTAAGCGGTAGGCCTAATCTCTCTGATCATGTCAATTCCCCATATTTCAAAGGGCCAGGGAGCCGTCAAGACATTTAAAGGAACCAGAGGTACATGTACTTTATCAGCGTAGATCTGGAATTTGTGATAAGTTTGGGAATGCTGATAATAGCCTGCTTCCATAGTGGACCAATAGTATTCTGCCCATAGGATCTTTTTAGCCATGGTGTGTCTACTAGAGCGGGTGCCAAAAGTACCTTCGTGTAAATCTGCCATAATTCTCTCTGCTTCACTCTTGTCTACACACTGAAGTAAAGTAGAGTCGTGGTTGCGCTTATAGAGGATTCCATTACTGAGGAAGAACTTTGCGGAGAACCTTCTCAGAAACTTCTTATCATTGACAGATGCCCCTTTAGGATATTCTTGAGCCTCAAGATACCTTTTCACTTCATGGAACCAAAGTTTGTCTGCTACTTCTTCAGTGTAAATCTCGTAGCAGTATGCTGGTTCATCCAACCTCTCAATGGTGATCCGAGGAGCCTCGTTGTCCCATCCAACCTTGAACATGGATGACATAGTAGCTAGCGCATCCTCTAACTGATTCTCTTCTTGTGGAAAATTTTCAAAGGTAACCTCTTCAAAGTGTTGAAGCAATGTCAGCACATGTTCTTTGTAAGGGATGAGATTCGGGTGCTTCATGTCCCACTCTCCTTTGATTTGACTTATCACCAAGGCTAAGTTCCCGAAAACACTTAAGAACTTGATCCTTAGGTCAATAGCAGCTTTTAGACCCATGATGCATGCTTCATACTCCGCCATGTTGTTGGTACAGTTGAAACATAATCTGGCTGTGAAAGAAGTATGACAGCCCTCGGGAGATATAATTATAGCACCGATGCCATTGCCGATTATGTTGGAGGCTCCATTGAAAACCATAGTCCATCAGGATCCTTCCTCAGGTCTTTCATATGGTCTAGGTTTTTCACAGTCAGCCACTAGCATAATATTCTCATCCGGGAATTCGAAGTTCATGGATTGCTAGTCATCCACAGCCTGATGAGCCAAATGATCAGCTAGTACACTTCCCTTGATTGCTTTCCGGGTCGTGTATTGGATATCGTATTCAGTCATGATCATTTGCCATCTTGCTATTCTTCTGGAGAGAGCGGGCTTCTCGAAGATGAACTTGATCGGATCCATCTTAGATATCAACAAATTAGTGTGGCTCAACATATACTGTATCAGTCGACGAGCAGCCCATGCCAAAGTGCGGCAAGTTTTCTCGAGTAGTGAGTATCTTATTTCACAGTCGGTAAACTTTTTGCTAAGGTAGTATATTGCATGCTCTTTTCGACCGGACTCGTCATGCTGCCCCAACACATACCCCATTGAATTATCTAACATTGTTAGGTACATAATCAAAGGTCTTCCTTCAATCGGAGGCATTAGAATTGGAGGCTCTTGAAGGTATTCTTTGATTCTTTCGAAGGCAGTCTGGCATTCGTCATTCCATTTTACCACTTGATCTTTCTTTAGGAGTTTGAAGATTGGATCGCAAGTAGCAGTTAAACGGGAAATGAACTTGGAAATGTAATTCAGGCGTCCCAAGAAACCTATAACTTCCTTCTTAATGTGAGGAGCCGATATCTCTTGTATAGATTTTACCTTTGCAGGGTCTACCTGAATACCCTTGTCACTGATAATGAAACCTAGAAGTTTACCAGACCTTACCTCGAAGGTGCACTTATTCGGATTTAACCTCAGTTTGTACGTCTTCAACCTATCAAACAAATTTTGTAGATGATTAAGGTGCTCTTCCTCAGTTTGAGACCTAGCTATCATGTCATTAACATATACCTCAATTTCATGGTGAATCATGTCATGAAACAGAGCTACCATGGCTCGTCGATAGGTCGCCCCAGCGTTCTTCAACCCAAACGGCATCACTTTGTAGCAGAAAGTGCCCCATTGTGTGACAAAGGTTATCTTCTCCATGTCTTCGGGTGCCATCTTGATCTGATTGTAACCAGAGAAACCGTCCATGAAGGAAAAGATCTTGTGCTGCGCGGTGTTGTCAACCAGAACGTCAATGTAGGGGAGCGGAAAGTCATCCTTGGGGCTTTCCTTGTTCAAATCTCGGTAGTCCATACACATTTGTACCTTTCCGTCCTTCTTAGGCACCGAGACTATGTTAGTAATCCATTGTGGATAGGAGGTGACAGCTAAGAACCCAACGTTGAACTGCTTCATCACCTCTGCTTTGATTTTCTCTAACATTTCAGGGCGCATACGATGGAACTTCTGCTTTACCGGAAGACAATCTTCTTTAGTTGGCAGACGATGAACCATAATATATGTGTCTAGTCTGGGCATGTCTTCATACGACAAGGCAAAGATCTCGACATAATCATGCAACATCTGTATCAACCGTTGTTTGACATTAAGCTCCAGATTTGCACCGATCTTGACTTCTTTTCTGTCTTCCTCTGTTCCCAAGTTTATTGTCTCAATTGGCACTTTATGGGGTTGTATAGCCCTTTCTTCCTGCTGTAACAGTCTAGCAAGTTCTCTGGGTACCTCACAATCTTCCTCACCTTCGTCATCGACTTGGTTGATCAGATTTTCAAAGTCATACCCAACAATAGCAGAACTGTTATCAATGGGATCCATAGTGGATATGGATCGGCAGTTTGATATGTGGGTGTGTGTAAGAGCACAGCTGTATAGACAAAGTAAAAGCAAAAAATAAAAACAAAGAGCGCAAAATTTGTATGCATAAACGTCCAATGCTTTATTAATGTCATATGAGATTAAACATGATAACCCTCACAAATAAACCATTATGCCCCGGGTAAGACACATGGCCATAAAGTTTATAATGTTTATTACATATCCAAAAAACAAAAAAGGCAATTACTTCTGAACAAAAGTAATCGGTACAAAGTCCTTTTTTGTCCAGTTACTGGGTCCACCATTGGTAGTAGGGAAGATCCACCTATCCATGTCATTGTCACCGTCGTTGTCTTCTAGAGCGTTGACCCCATGATTGCTGATGCATAAAGGAGGTCTTCCAGCACGAGCACGTTGAATAACCATTTGAACTCATGAAGAGAAACCTAAACCAAACTTATCACACTTGTACGGATTATCAGGGAGCTAGCCCCAGATGGTAGACCCACCTTCTTCAATAACTGCTTTTGCATCCTTGAGAGAAGACATCTTCAAGGGAGGTCTGGTGATCTTTGGCAGACTGGTGATGGTTTCAGTTGCAGCCATAGTATGAGTACCTCTTCAAAGTTCTGTCACGGAGTCTCGATGAACTCGCCATCCATTTCTACGTACCTGAAGGAGTTCAGGTGACTGACCATGTATTCTTCTTCACCGTGTACTGTGACAATCTTTCCTTTTATCGGGTACTTCATCATCTGATGTAGAGTAGATGTGACAGCTCCCACCCCATGAATCCAAGGGTGACCCAATAAACAAGAATAAGATGGTCTGATATCCATCACGTAGAAGGTAGAGTCAAAGTTCTGAGAATAAACTTTGATGGGGATGTCCACCTCCCCGTGCACCATTCTCTTCAAACCATCAAAAGCCCTCACTACAATTTTGCTGGGTTTCAAGGTCAAACCTTTATAGTCTAGTCTATCCAGAGCTTTCTTAGGCAGCACGTTCAATGATGAACCAGTATCTACTAGGACATGGGCCAAAGTAGTGCCCCTGCATTCGACAGAGACATGCAACGCATCATTGTGCTTTCTCCCTCTAGGTGTCAGATCAGCATCAGATAAACCCAAACCGTTATCAGCTGTCAAACTGGCCACACAATCCTCAAATTGGTCAGCAGAGGTTTCTTGTGGCACATGGGCAGTTTTAAGAAATTTCACCAAAGCCTTCGCATGAGCTTCAGAGCACAAAAGTAAGGCTAGCATAAAAATCTTTGAAGGGGTTTTCCCCAGCTGTTCGACCACGTTGTAGTCGCTTTTCTTGATAATTTTCAAAATTTCTTCCATCTCCTTCTTGGAAGGCTTTGGGATAGATACTGACCACGCCTTCCTCTGGACAGGCTCAATCAATATGTATTTTCCCCGAGTCTCAGTCGACTCGGTTATAGGGGTGTCAGCAGGGGTAATCACAGGAATTGTAGTAGTAGTATTAGCAGGAACAAGAGTGGGAATGATCATAGGACCAATAACAACTTTCAGAGGAGAAATCTCAGGGGATAACACTCTTCCACTTCTGGTTATTTTGCTGGTTCCAACAATGTTGCCAATGTTGGGATCAGCCTTCTCAGAAACCTGATCTTCATCAGTCAGCAGGTCTTGCTTAACGCCCGGGTAGTAGACGTCACCCCCATAGTTTCAGGGAACATTTTTGTCTGAGGAGTATGGGGTTGGCCTTGGCATAGTAATTATCAGCGGAGTCACCTTCGGAATAAATGTAATCCTGATGGGTCTTTTGGTGGAGACCCTGGGAGGATTAGCGGAAATGGTTATTATTGAAACATCCTTGCAAGAAATGGTTGGAACGGGAATCTTTTCAAACAAAATCTCTTTATCATCCATCAGGCGCTGAACATTTGTCTTCAACAAATGATAACCAACCGGTAGATATAAACAAAAGTGGCAACCTTCGCCACAACCCAGAAATAAACCAGCCTCTAATAGGTTCCTCTTGACGGTCATGAGAGGAGTAGCAAGTTCATCAATAGCAGTAAAAAACATATCATATTCAACAGAATTAACACCACGGTCGTGCTTGGGCATAGGAGCAGTGATAACATTGGGGATCTCAGGGGCGTCAAATTCAATTTGCTTCGCCTCGAGAAGGTCTTGCACCTTGTTTTTCAAAGCCCAACAGTTGTTGGTATCATGGCCTGGACTTTCTGAATGGTAAGCACAACGAGCATTAGGGTTGTAGTGAGGATAGGCGGTGTTGGGATTCTTCGGAGCTTCCATCAAAGTTACCAGATTAGACTTCAGTAAATATGGCAAGACTTGTGACAAAGTCATGTATATCTGGGTAAACTATCATACCGACCTTTCTGTTTTCGGCTGACTATTCCTTTGTTGGGTATGTGCAGGCTTAGAGATCATGACAACCCCTACCGTTGGACGGTGTTCAGTTCTATCCTGATTCCTCTGATGGTATACGACACTAACCTCTTTCTTCCCAGCAAATGGCTTCCTTACGGCACTGGGGGATGCATCCTTTTGGATCTTACCACTCCTAATTCCAGCTTCCACCCTTTCTCCTGTCAGAATTAATTTAGTGAAGCCAGCTGAAGAGCTTCCAATTAGGTGATTGAAAAATGGACCAAACAGGGTACCCAGAAACATATCCACTAGCCCCCTATCAGATAGTGGAGGATGGACTCTTCCTGCTAAGTCCCTCTACTTCTGAGCATAGCCTTAAAGCCCTCGCTCGAACCTATAGACATACTTTGGAGTTGAGTACGGGTGGGAGCAAGGTTTGCATTATACTGATACTACTTGTAGAAAGCAGCAGCCAGGTCTTCCCAATTACGAATGGTGGCCCTTTCCAGCTGGTAGAACCATTCTAGTTGAGTTCCGGACAGACTATCCTGAAAGAAGTGGACCCATAAGTCCTTGTCAACAGTGTGAGGCTGGATCTTCCTCACATAAGATTGGAGATTCATTTTGGGACATGAAACCCCATCATATTTGGAAAACATTGGCACCTTGAACTTTTGTGGGATGACAACCCCAGAGACCAAACCCAGCTCATCAAAGTCCAGACCTGGTACCTTCCGGACCTCTATTGCATTCAAATGATCCTTCAACTATTTGTATTTCTCCCCTTCTTGATTTTCTCCTTCCTTTGATGAAGTTACCAGTTCAGAGGCTCGCTGCACTGGTCCTCTGATCCTTCTTCCCAGATTCACTAACCCATTTGGCTTTTTTGGCTTCTTCTTTCCTTTAATAAGCATGGATTTCAGTTCTTCTTGCCCCTTGGATAGATCCATGATCATCTGTTGGAACTGGGCATTCTGAGTCTGTAGATCCTTCACTGTTTGTTCCAGATCCATTGCTGAAATAAACAGCGAAGAGGATGAGAAACCTGCTTTAAAACCTTCTTATGCAATGATATGTATGATATATGTATGCAATGTTTTCAAGGATTTCTAAGACTCAAATTTTCTTAAACAGAAAGAGAACAAACGTTAATTGTATTAAGATATTTTATTGGTCACAACAATGCCTCTTGGGCTTACAAAGGGAACAAAGCAACAGTAAAGTTTTCCAAGCACAAAGAAGACTTCAAGCTTCCCACGAGCGTATCCTTTTGGTGCAATGTAGGAATTTATGCTCCTCTCCTCATGAAGTAACCGGGTGAGCTCTAAAACCTTCTTCTCCCCGGTGTAGAATTGGGTTTCAAAGGTATCCCGTTCTTCTTTGAGTTGGATCTAGGACTTCTGTAGCTCCTCAAGATCAGTTGGCATGTCAGGATGAAGAACAATGTAAGGAGTGTCTCCCTCAGCAATTGGTTCCATAATCACAGGTAAGATGGCGGGGTAAGGCATCATAAGACATTGAGCACGAGCTCGCACCCATTTGAGGTAAGGCTCAAGAGGGATGGAGTTCTTGTGCCCCAGTGTCTTGCTATCAGCTCTGTTTATCATGCCCCAAGCTCGAATGAACCTCTTATGATAACCCTGAACATCATTCTCATAGTCAAAGATGATTCCTTGGACGAGTGCATCATGAGGAGCATCCCTTCTAGCATAACCAAACTGTCTCAATACTAAACAAGGATTGTAAGTGATTCCTCCCCTAATTCCTAAGAGAGAGACATTAGGTAATTCCCCACATCGATTAATGATGGTAACATTCTCTGAGGATCGCGAACACCAATGAATATCTGAATGTGTAAGGGACATCAGCCTATGATGCCATTTCATACCCTTCTCATTTCTCAGAATAGACCAGGGTAGGTGCGAAATAAACCACCTGGCCAATAGAGGAGTGCAACACAGAAGGGTCCCTCTTCTCTTTAGAGTGCGAGTATGCAGAGAGTGTAGAATATCTCCAAGTAAAGTAGGTACCAGATTATGAGACAGAAAAATCTTAACGGCATTCACATCTATGAGTTGGTTCGTGTTAGGGAATAGTACCATCCCATAGATGAGAAGGGCCAACACTTCAAAAGCTTGTAAATCCAGGCTATCCGAAAAATGGATAGCTTTCTCAAATAAAAACTTAGCTGGAAATCCTTGGACACTTCTTCTGGTTTCCCAATTTGCCACTACATCAGACTGTTGTAAAGACAGAGCTTGAGCAATATCTTCAGGCTTTGGGTCTCTTTCCGTACCGTTGAATGGTATCTAATTAAGGATAGGTACCCCCAATAACTGAGAAAACTCCTCCATAGTAGGCACTAGCTGGTAATCAGGAAAAGTGAAGCAGTGGTGCAACAGGTCAAAGAACTGAAAGAGCACCTTTAACATTTCTTCATCAGGGTTTGAAGTGACCAAGTTGAGAAGTAGACCATGCTTTTCAGTGAAGGGAGAACTTTCAGGAATCCTTGATGCTAAGTCCTTGAGTTGATGAGATACTTTTACAAGGTTGATTTGGATAGTGTTCCTGCGAGCGGATGTCATGTCCTACAAAACAAGACAAAGATAAGCCCTAGAAAATCCTTAAAATGGTTAGTATGATATGACATGTTATGATGTCATGATTATGCTAAGAAATCATAGATATAGCAAGCACAAGCAAATCACACAAAAGACCTTTGGTTTAAGGCTTTCATGGGTTTTAAGGTTATACCCTCTTGAAGTTGGATTGGTTCAACCTGTCCTATAAATGGTAACCGGGTTCTAAGGGATCTCAATATCACTGACCTTTCCCATAAGCTTTATTTGATAGGCGACTGACTAGCAACCAAACAAAACTCAGGAGTCAAGTCTCAATGAGTGTAGCATCGAGTATCTGCCGACTTTGGGAATACACCAAAGACGGCCATCTCGCTACGTCCTAATGGCCAAGTTGTTCATTTAAAGGTTCTAAGGTTAGTTGACGCTTCATGACACCACGCGTCAACCTCGTATTCTCCTTGATTAACTCATGGGCTACCGGTACATACCAAAGTGTCGCATCAACGTAGCCATCGCTTCAACCGTGTCGGTATACCCCGCACAGTTTCCAAGATCTATTGCTACTTACCTAACAGATTTCCCCATATCTGGGTGTAAGATCTATAGTAACCCAAACAATCCCTTAAAATTAAAGCAAACAAACAAGCAAACAATTTAGAAATGATCTAGACCCTAAGGTAAACCCCGCTATTATTATCTTCCCCAACTGAGTCGCCAGTTCTGTGATATGGTGGTAGAACCAACTGTTATATATTGGTTTGCGTTTGTATTTGCAAATGTTGTTTAAGCAAGAGTCGTCACCGACTTTTCTTTTATCCAACAAAGGAAAGGGTGAAAAGAACAGAAAAAGACCTTTTTCGAGATTTTCTGAGTAAGGGGGTAGATTATGGAAAGGGAAGGTGCTAGCACCCTTTCCATCCATAGTTTTCTACGGGCTCTTCGGTACTTGCATTTTTGGAAAAAAAACTATTTGTGTTTGTGTGTTTTGAAAGTTTGTGTTTTCTTTATGGTAACTCTTGTATCAGTCCTCAAGAGTGTGATAAAGCATTTTTGAAAAGATTTTTGAAAAGCATGTAAGTGTAAAATTTCAGGTTTGAGCAAGTACCTAACAGTTATCTACCTACTCGAAAAAGGATGTTCTTTTCCTCCTACCCTTTAGATAGTGATATCCTACTATAAGTGAGTAGGTAGCCCTACCATTGGATGTTGAGGGACTATCAAAAAGGATGTTATGGTCATCGAAGGCAACATGTAAGGATATCTTAGCATTTCGAAGGGACTGTTATCATATAGGCAACATCGAGGGGCAAGATCATTTACCGAAAGGAAACTCGAGGGATGTTTAGGGACCATGATCTTTTATGATGACCTTTATACCGATGGTCTTTGCTAAGATATCCCTACGTTTGAGGGACATGACCATTTCTGAGGCAACCGAGTGAGGAATACCCTAAGGATGCAGGTGTGAGAAGTGTGTTTTTTCAGTTATTTATCCTTTGCATTAAGGTTTGCTAATGTTTATTTTCAATATTTCCATGCAATCTTAATTACTAACAGTAATATTATACAGGAAATGTAAAGTACGGAAAATAAAAGAAGAAACATAAACCCTAAACTATTATAACGCTTTGGGACAGTTACATAAAAAAGAGATGCAAGAAAATAAAAGTGCGGAATTTTAAATCTAAAGCTATTACATCCATGATCAGTTACAATATTAAGAAAGTGCGAAAACGATAAACCCGCGCGAGATAAAGATGAACGTCTAAAAACCTAAGAAAATGCTAAGTAAACAAAAACTTATTTGTTTGATTTTTATTTTAACTAAGAAAAATAATTAAATTAAATATCCTAAAGTCTATTTAAAAATAATAATTAAGAAGAATAGTCTAAGTTTTTTTGTTTTTTTATTATGAAAAGAAAATAATTAAATCTAATTAAATACTAAGTTATAATTCATCTTTAATTAAAGAAAATAGTTAAAATATTTATCTAAATTATTTACAAAATTAGTTTAATTAAAAAAATACTAATCTAATATTTTTGGTGATTTTCTCTGATTTTTATGGTTAATTAAATAAATTAAAGTAAAAATAAAAAAAATGAAAAAAAGATTAAAACAAAACAACGGGTCTGGGGTTAAGTAATAAACAGGGGGGTGTTATTCTAAAAAAACGTTGGGCCCAGTTGTGAGAAACCCAACTTGCATCTGGATTCAATGTGGATGTGCCTGGAGAGTGCATGGTGGTCTGTACATTGGAGGCACTAGATTTGGATCCAGTGGTGATCTGATGGCTGAGATTTGGAGATGCATGGTAGATGTGTAGAGATGCAAATCATTGGATCCTGCAAGAAATGTTAAGAAAAAATAGAAAATTGTTGGATTTGGGATCGAACCCATGTCCCTTTCCTCACACGCTTGCACTCTTACCATCCAGCCATCCTGCTCATTCATGCATATAAACAAAAAGAAACAATATAATATAAAAACCAATCAAATGGCTGAGTTGTCATGCGCGCCCTTCAATGAGTCCCTATATTATTCGAACGGACCAATCGCGAGCGGAGAGAGGAATTATTTGTATGGATCCAGCCAATGGGATTATGAACAAAAGCCACGCCAGCCCTTTGACTTAGAGTCGGCCAGTCCAACCATCGGAGCCGGTGGTTTCCACCGTCTTCTCTGGTGGGCTCGCCTGAAAAGTCAAACAAAACAAAAAACAAATAATGCAGTATGCCTTTAAAAAGTCTCCCGATCACGATTATGGCCTTTAAAATTGCTAAATCTTCATGCATCATTGGGTTCGAGCTTGAAACCCTAATGACGGTCAACCATGGCATAAATTGATTCCGGGCCCTAGCTTCTCATGTAATACGTTCAAACACGCATAAATATTAGCAGCAACACATATATATGACTAGTATGGATTTAAATCAAGTATTTTGGGAGTTTGAGATCAAGGAAATTTTACCAAACAGGCGATGATGATACTCTTGATCTAGGCTTGAAATTGTATGCTGGAGGGTTGGATTGAGTCCCTGGAAGCCTCAAGGGGATGTTTGAATCCTTGGTTTGGCTTGAGGAGAGCTGGAAATGAGTGTTTGAAATTTCATGATTTTGGAATTTTTTTGCAATTTTGGTGTGGTGATTTGAGGTATTGTCCGCCTCTGGAATGCTTGCAGATACGTTGCTTAAATAGAGGAAGTGAAGGTAAGTGGGAAACAAGGAAAGAATCATGGCATTAAGGCTATGTTTTAAATCCATGATCACATATTTGAAAAAATTCCATAAGTGAAGATTCTTGCCAATTTTGATGATGAGTGAATCTGGACACTACTTGCACGTGATTGTGGGCTTCAAGATGAGTCAAAACAATAGCCCAAAGGCCTAAGCCCAATTCCAAATATTTTATACAATTTACTTTATATTTACTTGAAATAAATTAAAATAAACATGTAAAAAAATAGGTAGAAAATACAAGGCCATGCAAAAATATGATTAGAAGTCCTCTATGACCTTAGGAAGATATTTGAATCTTAAAAAGTTAGGTCATTGACTCAAAAATTCCAATTTGCCCAATGCACCAATCTTGAAACTTCCAAAAAATTCCCAACTTGGGAAATCCATAACTTGCTCAAATTTTATCTCATGATGATGATCTTTTTCTTTTTGGAAAGCCCAAGATTCCTTCTTCAATCCCTATTTTGATCAATTTTGCATTTGAATATGTTATCTTGATGTAAAAGGTCTTGGAAAAAAAGTGGCTTTTGTTGACTTTCTAAAAATGACCTATAATGTATGAACTTTTATCTTTCAAATGTGCATTTCTTGAACTTGAGGTATAAAGAGAAGTTATGGGGCATTGGATTCTATTCAAAATGAAATTTGGTTGGAAAATTTCTGACAAAGTATGAGAAAGTTATGCTTCGTCAAAGTTTGGTTGACTTTTCCTATAGAAACCCAAATTTGCCATTTTTGACTTTTGATGAGTTAGGAACATTTTTTGAGGAATTATGATCAAACTTTGATCAAATGATGGATATCACTTCAAAATGTTGATGTTGAACAAAAATCTTGAGGTTTGACTGTACATGGGCCGCAGTTGACTTTTGACCTAGCACAGTTGATTTCCCAATACTTGAGCAATTGACTGAGCAAGTTTATTGAGCAAGGCATGAAACTTGGCATGGATGATCTTGAATACATATTAGGACCATGGAAAGCATTTGAGACCTTTGGAGCTCAACCATCTTGATGAAAATTGAAACCCTAGTTGGGGGTTCATTGCCTTAGGAGGAGAATTGTATGGTCAATTCTTGGTCAACCTTGAGCAATTGAGAACCTCTAAGAGTATGTCTTGTGTGAAAATAGGAGGAAAATTTTTTGGGTACAACATCTTACTTGTTAATAATGTAGGTAAAGGCAATATGGCTTAGCAAGTTGATCTATGGGTTCATGAGTTTATTTCCATGCCCTAGTCAATAAATCTTGAGAAATTCAAACCTCACCATTGAAGTTGTTTTTCAAGAAATGGCATGGCAAGGTGTATTTTGGTTCACCACATTTCAAAGTTATCAAGATTGATTCAAAAGTATAAGGGGTTGATTGAAGAAGTTGTCATGGTTGGACAAGGCCTTGTTTCCATTGGCCTTGTTTCCTTGATTGAAGAAGTTGTCATGGAAGTGGTTTTGGTTGCTATGAGTTCTCATTATCATTCTCAATAACTTATATCTACAAATGAAAAGTGTTGGTACAAGGAGGTTGTTTAAAATTGTCAAAGTTCCTCAAAGCATTTTCTTGATCTAGGAGCTAGGGTTTTGAACTTCAAAGAAGTATATCTTGCTCATCTTTTGGTATTTTTGAGTGATTCCAAAAACATCCTTATATTTAAAGGTTTATTAACAAATCAATTCAAAAGTTTTAAGGAGTTTTAATGTGGAAGAAACTTGATGATGAAGAAAGATTACAAGTCCTCCAGATGAACCCCAAATTTCCCATGTGTGACTTCAAATGATCATAACTTGGTCAATATTTATCACCTTGAGCCCACTCTTTTTCCACAATGATCTTGAGGATGTGAAATTTATTTCTTATTTTATGTGCCAAGTGAGAAAATGGATGGAGGATGCGTTAAGGATACAAAATATTATAGGTCATTTCATGATTTTTTTTGCCAACTTCAACAATTCATAACTCTCAATTTTTTGAGATTTTGAATGGTTCAAGTTTCAAAATGTCATTCAAGAGGTATATTTCATGCCATCTTTTTTGGTCAAGATCAAATTCCAAGAGGAATGCCATGTTTGGATGCAAAACATTATAGGTCACTTTTGAAGAAAAACTTGAAATATTTCTAAGTATGGAAAGTCAACCTCTTTTTCCCAACTTTGACTCATTGCAACTTTCAGATCAAACATCCATTTGATTCCATTCTTTTCCAATTGCAAAGCTTGTAATCTCATCTTTCTAAAGCATCAAGAACCATACCTTAAGACCCCTTGAGTCGAAAATTCCATTATTTTGAAATTGGTAACTTCAAACTGAATTTCTCACCAAGTCAGAATTTTGAAATCTATATTGTGGCCTCTAATCACAAGATTTGTGCATGTTTTTGATTTAAGCTTGATTGACAAACTTGCCAGAAGTGTTTAGCACCTCAAAACGCAAAGATTGGATGAGTTTTGGTGAAAATGATATTATACTTCACTCGTGTCCAATCTCCCCATGAATTCCCTCTAAAATGCATCATTCACCCTTTCTTTTGATCCCATTTGATTCTCCTATAAATACATGAGCCATCCCCTTCATTTTCTTAAGCTTGAACAGCCAAAATCACCCTGCCAAACTCACTCCATAACTCACTTTTATGCAACTTCGAAATCATTGTTCAAGCCTTTTTCAATCCATTTTTCTATCAATTCACCTTCCTTGATCTTCCCTGAAGTTAACCATACAATGACCTTCAAGAATCGTGACCTATATTGATCCATAGAAGTTCAGTTTCAGAGCTCTGCAACTTAACTTCAATAGGTAGATTCCTTCACCAATTCTCTCAAAATTTGATACTATTTTGAAGTTCTCATCACCCTGGTTCTAATCGTAACATTTGTTTTTAACTGGAAGCATGTTTTGACCATGAAATTTCAAATGCGTTTTGAAAACTTCTCTTCCAAATTGTTTGAGCTACAGTTTACATAAATTTTTCGCGAAGGTGTGGTTGTCTTCGTCTTGATGAGGCGAAGCGAATGGTACCAGTCTCGTGCTCTAATTTTATAGTTTGAGTAACCTGGTTTTGAGACTGGTTGGAGGTTGAAGATGACCAATGTGTCATCCTTCAACCAATGAAACAACGTCATTTGTTTTTTTTTGAATTTCTGATTTTATATTGAATCTTATGCTTTATTCAGTAATGACCATGATATGCTCAATGTGTCAGATCCCTTGGATTTGATTACTAACGCGTTTTGAATCTCATCCATTGGTCCACATCTTTTTGGTTTTTATTTTATTTTCTGATTTTTATATTTAATTATTTTAAACTTCAAAAAATCATAGAAAATTCATTTTAAGTCCAAAAAATATAAAAAAAATATGAAAAATATTTTTAATTTTCCTCTTTCTGATTTTTATTTTTTACAATTTTATTTTGTATTTTGATATTTTTTTTATAAATTTTTCACTTTATTTGAATTGTTTTAAATGTTTAAAAATACTTTTATGCATTTTTAAATTCTGAATTTTTTTTGAAATGATCCAATGATATTGTGACAAATATTGGTGACCTCGTTTATTTTTTATTTATGAATTTGTTAATTTTTTATCATTTTTGGTTTATTTTACTCATTTCTTTTAATTTTAAAAATATTTTCGGACTTTAAAAAATTACCAAAAACTTTTATAAAAATATTTAAGACTAATTCTGATTTTTCTATGACCCTATTTCTCTTTTATGAATCAATTTGAAGATAGTTGATATTTTTTTCCATTATTTTCATTTTAAAACATTTTAAAAACCCTTTTTAATATATATATATATATATATATATATATATATATATATATATATATATATATATATATATATATATATATATATATATATATATATATATATATATATATATATATATATATATATATATATATATATATATATATATATATATATATATATATATATATATATATTAAATGTAATATTATTTTGTGATTATTTTCTGGCTGATCTTGAGTTGAAATTTTGATCATGAACTTTATTAACATCTGTGATACGGTGGCAGAACCGACTGTTAATACTAGTTTTCATTTTGCATTTTTGTTTGCAAAATGTCGCGGTAAGCAAGAGTCGCCACTGACTTTTATTTCATTCAACTAAGGAAAAGGAAAAAGAACAGAAAAAACCTTTTTTGAGAATATTCTGAGTTCGGGGGGTAGATTATAGAAAGGGAAGGTGTTAGCATCCTTTCTATCCATGGTTTTTCAAGGGCTCTTAGGTACTTTCTCATTTTAAAATTGCTTGTGTGTGTGTTTGTTTTGAAAAAGTTTACTTCGTGATAACCCTTGTATCAGTCCTCAAGGATGTGACGAAGTTGTTTTGAATTTTTTTTTGAAAAGTGTTTGTGTGAAAAAGTTTTGTTTGATTGATTGAACAAGTACTTAAGAGTTTTCTACCTACTCGAAAAAGACTGTTCATTTTCCTTTTGACTGCACCATCCCATTATTAAGGAATAGGTAGCACCATCGTTGGAGTTTTAAGGGACGTTCGAGGGGACAAATGCGATCACAAAAGCAATGTTAGGAGGTGTTAGTAATCATCCTAAAGCCTTAAAGATCTTTTTCTGAGGCAACATCTGAATGTGTCATTTGAGATCTCTCGGGGCTAGAGGACGACCACTAACAAACCCTATACTTCATGACCGTTTAACCGAAGGCAACCGAAGTGGAGTAAACCCTAGGAGTGAGCATGTGCGAGTGAATTTTTCAGTTAATTTGTCTTTGCACATTTAGGTTATCTACTGTTTTAATTTTCAAATATTCTTGTCATACAATCCTATTAGCATACATCTAGCAGTTTATAATTGTGGAAATTAAAGTGCGGAATTAGAAATCCTAACTATTACATGGCTTTTGCAGATACATAATTATTTTGACTGAAACTAAAATGCGAAATTAAAACCTAATTAAAACTATTACAAACTCAGAGAAATTACAAAATTAATAAAAGGTAATTGAAATACACGTGACGAATTAAATACGAGGACAATTAGAAAACCTAAAATCTATTTGAGGAAAAAATGTTTAAGTTATTTTTTAAAAGAAAAAATTAATTATTTACAACAATCAAATCCTAATTTCTAATTGATTTTAAAAAAGGAGTTAAATTAACCTAATTTTTAATTAAATTAATTAATTAAAGAAAATAAATATTTTTATGAAAAAATGATTTTTTTGGTATCTTTTGTGATTTAAAAAAAGAATTTTGATGTTATTTTAAAAGAAATATGGTTAGAGAATAATTAAAAAGAAACAATAAATAGTAATAAAAAAAGAGAAGAGTGGGCCTGTATAGCAATTGGAGGGGGTGTATTTGTGAAATTTGCTCAGGCCCACCAAGCTGAAGCCCAGTCAACGCTGGATCCAGTGGTGCTCCCTCCTGATGGTGTACCATAGTCTCTGGCAGGTGGGGCGTTGGATTGGACGGATGGTGAATCCCATGGCTGGATGTTGATGGCACATGGAAGATGCTTGGGATGGTGATGCATAGGATCCTGCAAAGAATAATTAAAATAAGAAAGTTGTTGGGACCTGGGATCGAACCCAGGTCCTCCACCCTTTCCAACGTGCACGCTTACCATCTTCGTTATATGTCTTGCTTGTTATTATAATGAAAACACACCATATTATATGCAAACAAGGTGAATTAGTGGACAAAACAAAAAAACGCGCACCAGTTTGAATGGTCTAGTGGTTGGCTGCCACGTTATCTTCTTCTTCGCTTGTCTGTCGCTTTAGGTAAGTAACTTATACCTACGGACAAACGTCTGTAACTAAAACCGTGCAAATTTCCAAAATCCAACACAAGCATGATAAATGAATTATGGCTACACCAATCAAATTATTTTGACCTCACGAGTACGATGGTACCATTTGTGTAGGCCAATTTTACCTGTATCAAGAAACCCCAAACCGTGACCTCAAACCCTAGCCATGGCAGTCACACGTTAAGCCACAAAAATCCAATTAAACAATACAGACATGTTATAAATACATCAATGATCACAAATATATCATTAAATCATGCTAATGATGCAAGAATGGTTGTAATCGATTTAAAGAAAACAAGCAAACCGTATGAGATGTAGCGAGCGATTCTGGGCGTGAAAGGACCTGCAATCGATTGGGTTAGCTTCTGGGAAGGTCCAGGAATCGCTTAGGAATGTTGGAAGGCCTTGAATTATCCTCTAGGGTAGAGATCAGATCACCACTTTTTTGCCAAAATTTTGAGTTTGTTCTAGGGTTATTCACGACTGCAACCTCTTGTTTTTGTGCCTGGCTTTGTTCATTATATATCCCTAAGTGAATTAGGGTTATAAAAATAGCTAGCATCTTTGCAACTTTTGAAGATTTGATTAGGTTTTCATGTTGTATGATATCATTCCAAATTTGGCCTAATCATGCCATTCTTGTGCCAATTAACTTTGATTCGATTTGATCTTGATATGCCAGCATAATGAGCTTGTGATTCTGTCCAAAAATCCAATCAAAACAAATCTTTGCTATTATTTACCATTTATTTGGTTTAATTCAATTTTTAATTAATAAAAAATAAAAATAAAATAAATAATGAATAAAATAACATGTGAGTGAATATTTGGGTCGTGGACCATGTTATAAGTGAGGTGCAAACATAAAAGGTTAGGCCCATTTGGCAAAAAATGCAATTTTGAGCATTTTTAACTTTTGGCAATTTTGCAAAAATGGTCAACTTTGACAAGACATATCTCTTCCAATTTTAACCCTAGAGAGGTGTTCTTGGACTTATTAGAAATCTTAGGATGTCCCCTAAACAACCCTTTTGGTCTAATCTCAATTGGGTCTTCCATGTTCATGTAAGAAGCTTTGACCCAAAAAGTGTTTTTGTTGACTTTTCAAAAGGACCTATAATGTGGAAATTCATATCTTTTTGTGAGTGAATATTTTGGAATTGAGGTATGAAGATGAGTTGTAGGGAATTGCATCCTCTTAAAAATGAGCCTTGGTTGGAAAATTTCTGATAAAGTATGAGGAAGTTATGCTTGGTCAAAGTTTGGTTGACTTTTCCTAAGAAACCCTAATTTAGCAACTTTTGGGTTTTGAGGAATTTGGGGCATTCCTTGAGGAATCATGATAAACCCTTGATCAAATGATGGATATCACTTCAAAATGTTGATGTTGACCAAAATCTTGAAGTTTGACTGTATGTGGGCCACAGTTGACTTTTGACCTAATATAATCGATTCTCAAGCATCTAAGCAGTTGACTGGGCAAACTTCTTGTGCAAGAATTGAATTTTGACATGGAGGGTCTTGAGAACATATTAGGACCATGGAGAGCATATGAAGTCTTTGGAGTCCCCCCATCTTGATGGAAATGGAAACCCTAGTTTAAGATACCTTGCCTTAGGAGAGAGTTTGTCTGGTCAACTCTTGGGCAACCTTGAGCAAATTGAGGACCTCTAGGAGTATGTTTTGAGTAAAATGAGAGGGTAAATTTTGGGGTACAACAACTTCCCCTGTTCAATCATCTTAAACCTAAGGATGTAGATTGGCTTGTCTGCCTTTCGTGATCTGAAGGTGGAAGATGATTGAACACTAGAGTGCCCAAAAATTTGCACTCGTATGAAGTGATACTTGATTTGGTGATATCGGGAATTGGCTTACAGATGCCATTTGGAAATTGATGACAGAAGATTGTCGGAGATGGGCTTAAAGATGCCATCTAGGATGTGACGGAGAATTGTTGGTGATGGGCTTAAAGATACCATCTAAAAGATGTTGATTTCTTGAGATATTCCTTTGATGAGAATTCGTGTTCCTGTCGTTGAGGAGGAATCTGCTGAGGAATGTTGGTATCCGTCTTGGGAGAAATAGAATTTTAGGAGCTTTAGTCGTCCGTTACTCTACTGGGGAAATAACTCCTGCTTGAGGAAGAGGAAGTGAACTGCATATCTGGTCAGGGTACAGGCTGCATAATGACTTACTGGGGAAAGATGAAATCGACCGAAACTGGTCGGGTCTTGGTTTTACCGTGTTGTAAACTGTTGTCTGGAGATAAGAGAGAGGGAACCTGGATAGTAAGGTTGTGAGAAGGAACATGGGTCATAGGGTTACTTCGAAATGAAATCCTGGATAGTAGGGCTGTGAGAAGGGACCTAGGTCGTAGGGTTACTTCGAAATGAAAGCCTGGATAGTAGGGCTGTGAGAAGGAACTTGGGTCGTAGGTTTACTTCAAAATGAAAGCCTGGATAGTAGGGCTATGAGAAGGGACCTGGGTCGTAGGGTTACTTCGAAATGAAAGCCTGGATAGTAGGGCTGTGAGAAGAAACCTGGGTCGTAGGGTTACTTTGAAATGAAAGCCTGGATAGTAGGGTTGTGAGAAGGGACCTGGGTCGTAGGGTTACTTCGAAATGAAAGCCTGGATAGTAGGGCTGTGAGAAAGGACCTGGATAGTAGGGTTACTTTGAAATGAAATCCTGGATAGTAGGGTTGTGAGAAGGAACCTGGGATAGTAGGGTTACTTCGAAATGAAAGCCTGGATAGTATGGCTGTGAGAGGGAACCTAGATAGTAGGGCTATAAGAAGGAACCTGGATAGTAGGGTTACTTTAAAATGAGAGCATGGATGGTAGGTCTATGAGAAGGAACCTGGATAGTAGGGTTACTTCGAAATGAAAGAATGGATAGTAGGGCTATGAGAAGGAACCTGGATAGTAGGGTTACTTCGAAATGAGAGCCTGGATGGCAGGGCTATGAGAAGGAACCTGGATAGTAGGGTTACTTTGAAATGAAAGCCTGGATAGTAGGGTTACTTCGAAGTGATAGTGTAGATTAGTTGACCCATTTGGTTTCGGGAACTGAGTTTCCATTAGTCGTCTGTAGATGTGACTTGCATAACTGTTGGATTTGTTGAAGCTAAACGTCTTTCCTGAAAAGATAACAGGGTTAATTATATGCGATGCATGAAATACGGGGTTAGATGATGTTTTCAAAATAAATGAGACAATGTTGTATATGATATGTATGCGCATGTCATGATGTATGTTCACGAAATGCTATCGGGGTATGCTCGCGTATGGGAAAATAAATTCCTGACGGTTGCTGGAGATTTGTAAATATTATGTCGGGAAGAGATGCTGCTTGAGAATAACTCTGCGGAGAACAAACTTAGGAAGTGAATTTTTGTAGTTGAAGTGATGAACTCTGTCGGGGATTAAGCCTCTGTATCCAGAGAAATAAACTCTGCTTGGGGGATGAAATTTACTGACCCGCCCGTGATTACGGAATTCGGCTGGAGGATATAGCTGTCAGGTTTCAGAATGATCTTGGCTGGGGAGGTTACGTCCTGTTTCGGGAAGGCAGACATCAATGTTTTTACTCTGTAGGGAATGTATGTACCAATGATTGTGTTCACAAGTTGGCTCTATCCCGACACCTGCTGAACAGAGTAACCGTCGGGTTTGGCACTTCTTGTTTTTTCCCTGTTTCTAGAATTACGAGTAATTGTCCTTTGTTTCTTATGTAAATATTTATGAGCAGCAATCATTTTCAAATGCATATATCACAAATAAGTCATTGGACGTTCTTGTAAAACAAAACAGAAAACGAAAAACAACTCGAAGTTTCTTGTGAAAATGATTTGTATTGATTTTTGAAGTTGGCCTGTAATAGGCGTTTTTGTACAAAGAGGCTGACGCTCTAGTAATAGAACACCGCTGAAAAATAGAAACTATACAATTTGTGTAAAAGAAAGAAAAACAAAACAGCTATGTGAAACAACCCCATTGGGTTCCAACTCTGTTATTGCCTTTATATCTTCAAGCGTCTCATCGCTTTGCTTCTTGGCCGAAAGTTGATCAGATTGATTGGCGTTGCCCGAGCTTGATAGTCGATACCGAAGTCTGGTCGCAAGATGATCCAATGAGACATAGTGGTATGCTTTATATCCCTAACTTTTGTCTGGACTGCCCTTTCGGGTTTTCAGTCCATCGGGATACCTTTTTTACCCAAGCCGCCCTTTCGGGTTTTCGACTTGCCGGGTACAGATTTTTCCATTTTCATCCCTTACTTTTGCCCAAACCCTTTTGGTTCGCCGAGAAGCCCTTATTTTTTCCTAGGCCAGTAAATCTAGCGGGTCTCTTGATTAAGCATAGTATTTTTTCACTATGTCTGCATTGACAGGGTGAGGAAGGTCGTCACCATCCATGGGGGTTAGAATCATAGCTCCACCTGAGAAAATGTTCTTAACCACAAATGGTCCCCCGTACGTGGGGGTCCATTTTCCCCTGGGTTCACCTTGCGGCAGTATGATGCGCTTGATCACTAGATCCCCGACTTGATATTCTTGACGTCTGACTTTCTTGTTAAAATCATTGATCATTCGCTTTTGATACGTCTGACCATGGCAGATAGCAGTAAGTCTCTTTTCATCGATTAGATTTAACTGATCAAGTCGGGTTCGGATCTAGTCGTCTTTGTTCAAACCTGCATCCTTCATAATCTTGAGAGAATGTATTTGGACTTTGATGAGTAGGACTGCCTCCATGCCATATACCAGAGAATAGGGTGTTGCCCCTGTCGACGTCCGTGCTGAGGTACGGTACCCATGAAGAGCAAATGGCAACATCTCATGCGAGTCTTTGTATGTCACCGTCATCTTCTGTACAATCTTCTTGATGTTCTTGTTAGCTGCTTCAACAGCGCCATTCATCTTCGATCGGTAGGGAGAAGAATTATGATGTTGTATCTTGAACTATTTACAGAGCTCGGTGATCATCGTGTTGTTGAGATTCGTTCCATTATCGGTAATAATTCTCTCTGGCACCCCATATCGACAGATCAGATTATGTCGGATAAACTGCGCCATGATGTTCTTGGTTACTGTAGCAAAAGAGGCTGCCTCAACCCACTTCGTGAAGTAATCAATGGCTACTAGGATGAAGCGATGTTTGTTAGAAGCGGTGGGCCTTATTTCTCCAATCATGTCGATGCCCCACATTGCAAAGGGCCACGGAGCTGTCAAGACATTTAAGGGGACCAGAGGTACATGCACCTTATCAGTGTAGATTTGGCACTTATGACAAGTTTGAGAGTGCTGATAACAATCGACTTCCATAGTGGACCAGTAGTATCCTGCCTGTAGGATCTTCTTAGCCATGGTATATCCACTAGAATAGGTTCCGAAAGTGCCTTCATGTAGATCTGTCATGATCCTTTCTGCTTCGCTCTTGTCTACACACCGTAGTAGCGTGGAGTCATGGTTGTGTTTATAGAGGATTCCATTACTAAGGAAGAACTTTGCAGCGAACCTTCTCAGAAACTTCTTATCATTGACAGATGCCCCTTCGGGATACTCTTGAGCCTCGAGATACCTTTTCACCTCATGAAACCAAGGTTTGTCTGCCACTTCTTCGGTATCAATTTCACAACAGTGTGCTAGTTCATCCAGCCTCTCAATGGTGATTTGGGGAGCTTCATTGTCCCACTTGACTTTGAACATTGACGACATGGTAGCTAACGCGTCCGCTAACTGATTCTCTTCTCGTGGGAAATGTTCAAAGGTGGTCTCTTCAAAATGCGGCAGCAGTGTCAGTACATACTTGTGATCGGTGGAAATAGAACTGACTGTTTTTAAGCTGGTTCGCGAAATGTCGCGGTAAGCAACAGTCGCCACCGTCTTTTATGTTCTCCAACAAGGAAAGGAAAAAAGCACAGCAAAATTCCTTTTCGAGATGTTTCTCGGTTCGGGAGGTAGATTTATAGAAAGGGAAGGTGTTAGCACCCTTTCTATCCGTGGTTATCCACAGGCTCTTAGGTACTTGCTCTTATGTTTTCAAAAAAATGTTTGCTTTTAAAGTGTGTGTGGGTTTTGAAAAAGTTTCGTTTGAAAAATTTCTAAGTAACTCTTGTATCTGTCCTCAAGAGTGTATGAAAAATTTGTTTGAAAACTTTTAGAAAGTGTAAGTGTGAAAAGATGTTTTTGTTTGTTTAAGAGAGCAAGTATCCATGAGAAATCTACCTACTCTAAGGAATTAGGCTGTGTAAGAGTCCTTTAAACAATGCTATCCCACTATTGAGAAGTAGGTAGCACCGTCGTTGGAGGTGTTCGGGTCAATTCGATTATAGGGACAGTGTGGTCACCGAAGCAATAGTAGGACGCCTTAGCGGTAACCCTAATGTCTTAGATCTTTTTTTATCCGAGGCAACCGTTTCGAGGCAACTTGGATCTTTAGACAAGAGGGCGACCTCTAAAACACCCTATACTCAATGACCACGTCGAGGCAACCAAGTGAGGCGTACCCTAGGAGTGGCATGTGCGAGTGTGTCAGGATTCAGTTAAGTTATCTTTACACATGTTATGGTGAGTGTGATCTACGAGTTGTTTTTAATTTTCATACAAATCTTTCATGCATATTAACAGTTAAGAGTGCGGAAAATAAAGTGCGGAAATATGAATCTACGCTATTACAAGGCGCGAGTCTATACATCGCCAAAAACATAACCCGTTTTGGAAAATAAATGCAGAAAGTAAAGAAAGCGGTAAATCCTAATTAACTATTACATCCTTTGAGCAAATACATCAATAATCAAAATAAGAATAATGCGCGAAAGAAATTAAATCGGGACGTCCTTAGGGTTTTGACCCTTTTGAGAAGATATGAATTTTGGTCCTTTTTTGCAATTAATTAAATATTAATCCTAAAACTAATTAATTAATTAATTTAAAGAAAAAAATGTTTTTTGTGTTTTTTTAATATTTTAATGAAAAATAAAAAGAAAAGAAATAAAAAGTCAAGAGAAAACCCTAATTCTAACCTATTTTATTTATTGTGAAAAAAGATTAAAATTAACTAATTAAACTAATTAATTTGTTAATGTTTTATTTACAAAATAAATTAATAATGAAATTAATACATAATAATAAATATTATAAATATTTTAAATTTCTGAATTAATTATTAAAATAGCTATTTGTTAGTTAAATAATAATAATTAATAATTATAAAAAGGAAATACAAAGAAAGCAAAAAGAAATAGAAAGAAAACCAGGGGGATTGATGGACCCAATGGAGGTTTGAAGAAGCAATTTGGCCCATTAAGAATCAAGCCTACTTTGACTTTCTGGATAGTCTACGCTGGCTTTGACTGGGGAACATGATGGTCAACACTTCATAGCCCTTGGATTGCTGATTATGAACACCTGGCGCTTGGATGGTTGAGGTGTATGGTGGAACCATTAGAAAGCGCTGCATGGGAATTTGTTAGAAAAAATGTTAACAAGCGCTTGGGGGACCTGGGAATCGAACCCAGGTCCCAATGATCATTTGCCAGCACGTCCTTCCACTGAGCCAGTTGAGCGCTTTTGTTATTATAGTGGCAATTAAATATATTATATAAAACAACAACATATGCTGGAAACCTAAAAAAAAGCGCGCGTCATATTTGAATTGTCCAATCACGTGTAGACAACGCAGTCATCTTCTTCCTTTTGCCTGTAAAAACAAAACAAATAGCGGGGGTTTTTAACCCCCACAAAATGCAAACATGAAAAATAGCGAATAGCTCTATGGTTAGTATAAATTGTTCGCGAGCATTGCACTGTGTTCGTCTTGATCAGACGGTTTCAACCATATGCGTTAGGGGTCCTGATTTTACTGTATGTGGAAATCCCTAATCTGAGAGCTCTGAAACCCTAGATTTCATTAATGGTGTTTTGCAATTCTGGGCATTATAATGCAATTATTGTGTACCAAAAGCTTCGTCCAATCCCTATGAATACAAAACAATCAACAAAACACGTTAATGATGCATGAATCAGGATATGCGATTATGAAAAAATTTCCAAACCGTGAGACTGTTATCTTTGGATTCTTTGAGTGTTAGCGCTTGATTTTGATTGCAACGTGTTCCTGGGGACTTATGCAAGGTATTAGAATCCTCAAATTGGTTTGAAAGGACCTGGAATATGGAAAACTGTTTTCAAATTTTCTTGAGTTTTTTTGGAATTGGCTATGGCTTCTGCAGCAGCTTTTGCACGTGAATGAATTTAGGTTTAGCTTCAGTATATGTAATGGAATGAATTAGGTTAAATCTTTGGGCAAAAGATCCATGGCATTATGTTTTGCATCTTTGATTTCAATCAAATCTTTTTTAACCTTTTTTATTGATAAAACTTGCCAAAATTGGATGATTTTGTCTCCTTGATTGGCAAACGAAATCTCCAGCATGTGTTGAGTTTATTTGCTCCACAAAAGATTTGAAAAACATATCTTGGCATTTTCCTACAATTAAATTAATTAAATGAATTATTAATCAATTAAAAATCCAAATAATTAATAAAAATAAGAAAATAATTCAATTTATGTTCAATGGGTCGTGCATAGGCCTTGGACAAAGATTCAAGAAAGAATTTGAGGCCCATTAGCAAAAATGAAGTGTTTTGGGCAAAGTTGACTTTTGCAAATTCCCAAAAATTTCCCAACTTCTCCAATGCATATCTTGCTCAATTTTGATCCTATGAACATGTTCTTTGACATTTTGGAAAGGTCTTGAAGTCCTCTAACCAATGCCTTTGGTCCCATGTCATTTGGATTTACCAATCTCAAGTTATGGTCTTTGACTTAAAGTGCATTTTTGTTGACTTTTGAAAAGGACCTATAATGTCAAAATTGCTAACTTTTTATGAGAGCATTTCTTGGACTTGGAATGTGAAGATGAGTTGTAGGAAATGTCATCCCCTTCAAAATGAGCATTGGATGGGATTTTTCTGATGAACCATGAAAAAGTTATGCTCTGGTCAAGTTACAGTTGACTTTTCAGCTGTCCAAAAATAGAAACTTTTGCATCTTTGATGATTTTTGAGCCATTCTTGTGGAATCATGATCAAGACTTGATCAAATGATGATTGTGGCTTCAAAATAAGATGTTGACCAAATGTTACCCCTGTTCAATCTTCTTAAACCTGAGGATGTAGATTGGCTTGCGTGCCTTTCGTGATCCGAAGGTGGAAGATGATTGAACACTAGAGTGCCCAGAAATTTGCACTCACATAGTGGAGTATCAACAATGTGATGTAGGGAATGGGCTTACAGATGCCATTTGGAGAGATGGTGGATAGGAGGATGGGCTTATAGATGCCATCTGGATATGTGACAGAACTTTGTCGGGAATGGGCTTATAGATGCCATTAGGATATGTGACAGAACCTTGTCGGGAATGGGCTTATAGATGCCATTAGGATATGTGACAGAACCTTGTCGGGAATGGGCTTATAGATGCCATTTGGGGACTGTTGGTGGATGGGAGGATGGGCTTATAGATGCCATCTGTAATTGTTGTGAGCTGAAAGAGGGAACCTGTGTAAGGTTGCCTGATGATGAGCTCGTGTAAAACTGCATCTTGGAAAGAAGGAAACCTGTGTAGGGTTGACTGACAATGAGTCCGTGTAAAACCACATCTGGAGCTGGGAAGGAAACCTGTGTAGGGTTTACTGATGACGAGTCTGTGTAAAACTGTATCCTGGAAGAAATAAAACCTGTTTAGGGTTGCTGATGACGAGTCCGTGTAAAACTGCATCTTGGAATGATGGAAACCTGTGTAGGGTTTCTGATGACGAGTCCGTGTAAAACTGCATCTTGGAATGATGGAAACCTGTGTAGGTTTGACTGATGATGAGTCCGTGTGAAACTGCATCCTGGAAAAAAGAAAACCTGTGTAGGATTTTTTGATGACGAGTCCGTGTAAGACTGCATCTTTGGAAGGAGAGAACCTGTGTAGGGTTTCTTGGTGACGAGTCCGTGTAAAACTTCATCTGGAGCCGAGAAGGAAACCTGTGTAGGGTTTCTTTGGGATAAGTTCGTGTAAAACTTCTTGAGGAACCGGGGTAAGGTTACCTTGGGGTAAATCCGTGTAAGACTTTGGGAGGAACCGGTGTAGGGTTACCTTGATATAAGTCCGTGTAAGACTTCTGGAAGAACCGGGGTAAGGTTACTGCAGGGTAAGTTCGTGTAAAACTTCTTGATGAACCGGGGTAAGGTCATCTTGAGATAAGTCCGTGTAAGACTTCTGGAGGAACCGGGGTAAGGTTACTGCAGGGTAGGTTCGTGTAAAACTTCTTGATGAACCGGGGTAAGGTTATCTTGAGATAAGTTCGTGTAAGACTTTTTCTGAAAGAAAAGGAACCGGTGTAGGGTTACTTATGGAGGGTGAGTCCGTGTAAGACTTCGTCTGAAAATTGAGAAGGAACCGGTGTAGGGTTTCCTGTTGATGATCAAGTAGATAATTGTCCTGTTTGGTTTCAGATATTAAACCATAATCAGTCGTTCATAGAATTTTCCTGGCTTGTTACCGGTGTTGATCTGGAACTGTAAAGGTAGATGGTAATCATCTTTTCATTGACTTTTTCCTGGAAAGGCAAAACATCAGTTGTATGCAATGTTATGATGCATGAACTGCATGATTTTAAGATGTTCTCAAAAATAAATGAGATCTGTGTTGTATGATGCATATGCATGCTATAATGTATGAAGATGTGATGTTTATGAACGTATTTTCGTCTAGGAAAATAAATCCTTGACGACCGCCGGGAAGTTGAATCCTGGGCTGAGGTTGAAGAGTAGAGTTCTTCATTTCTGCTGGGGATGATGGTTGCAAGAATAAACCGGTAGGAGAAGATGACTCCGTTGGGGAATAAACTTGTTGGAGAGATTACTCTGCGGGGAATTACTCTGTGGGAAGAGATACTTCGCTGAGGTTTAAAATTGATGATAACTCCGCTGGGGATACCGTTGATAAGCTTGTTGGGGAATTTGATGAACTCCGCTGGGGGATAGGAAGAACTTCGTCGGGGACGATCTTTCCATGGTAATTAGATGAGGATAATCCAGTTATAGGATCTGGTGGGGGATAATCTTCTGAATAAAGCCGGGGAGAGACGCATGTACTCTGCAAGGGACCAGCTTCCAGTATCTACTGGGGATAAGCTTCCAGAATCTATTGGGGAGGATGATTCAACTCTCCTAGGGAAACTTTTGTACTGTACTGGGGAGACTGATTCCACTGGGGTGTCTGGTATTCCTCCAGGGAACAATCTTATATTTCCGTCGAGGGATATTAAGACTGCCGGGGATGCTTGCTTAGGAACATCTGTATACTCCGCTGGGGAATGTTGAGATCTTCTAGGGATATCCAACTTCCTTAGGGCTGACAGTAGCCTAACTCTGCTTGGGGAGAGTGTCGCTGACTTGCTGGAGATATTGTGCCTTTTTGGGGCTGACGGGAGACCAACTCTGCTTGGGGAGAGCATTGCTGAATCCTGTCTTATCCTGCGGGGAGTGAAGGTATCCTGGTCACGTTCTTCAGCCGAACCTACCTTGTACCTTGTGGACATAACAGCTTGTACAGTTTGGACCATTTCTATTGCCCCAGTTTCTGTGGGAGAAGGTACCTGCGGAGGTGCTTGATGACTGCCGATTGACAAATCTTCTTCTGGTAGGCAAGTGACGAGATGCCGGGACATAGTCGTACGCTGTGATCCCTAACTTTTGCCTGGACTGCCCTTTCGGGTTTTCAGTCTATCGGGATACCCTTTTTTGCCCAAGCCGCCCTTTCAGGTTTTCGACTTGCCGGGTGTATGAATTTTTCATTTTTATCCCTCATTTTTGCCCGAACCATTTTGGTTCGCCGGGAAGCCCTTATTTTTGCCTAGGTGTGTCAACCTAGCGGGTCTTTGATTATGCGTAGTATTTTTTCGGCTATGTCCATGCTCTCAGGATGTAGGGAGTTGTCACTGTCAGTAGTGTTGTATCGCCATGCTACCAGAAGATGTCTGATCGTGCAAGATTCGTTGCGGGAATCCATGTCTAATGCCCCAAGTGACTCAGGCGGAGATTTTCCCCAAGCTGGTTGGCCTTTTGAGAGATTCTCCGAATCTTGACTTAACTGCCCCAGATGATGGACAATGATCATGCCATGCCCCTTGATTGGAAGTACTTTTGTTCATTAGATATTCTTCGCGCGAATTTCTCTGCTGTTCGAACAAAGAGTCATATGCAAGCAATGTTATATTAAAAATGCAAAGCTTATGTCTGTCTTGAAGTTTTTGAAAATGCAGTTTTTTTCATAAAAACAAGTGAATTTTTGTAAAATGTGATGTCAACTCGTTATTTTACCGCAAGCCTTAAGGAGTCAGGATACCTTTCGTAACAGTATGCTTTCAAACTGACCCATGCTTCAGCTAGGACTTTTAAGGGTTATAACTTGGCCTGGTTCATGGTTTAAGAAACAAAGGATAAAGGCTCAAATTTTATTTGTACCCGCCCGCTCTTCGTGATGTTCTTCAAACCTAAACTCAGCTGATCGTGCGTTAGACCTTGTTTGAGTCTTTGTTCTGATGTTCCGGTGATGGTTTGGATATTGACAGTTTATTTTGAATAGGCAGTCATTTCTTTTTTTGTTGAGGGTTTATAGGACCTCTTTCTTTTTTATTTCGTTATCCCTGTTTTTTGCCTGAACTGTTTCTTTTGTGATTACAGTCAGCGGGATGCCCCAGTTTTATAAGTCTCCTTCATAGGTTTTGACTTATTGGGCTTTTATTTTGAGAGATAATGACTGCCTGTCCTTACGATTATTCGGAACCATCACCATCTTTTATTTTTGGAAGGACTCCTTTGATGTCATTCGTTGTGCACTTGGATCAGCTGAGAGAACTACCCTGCCCCAGGTTATGATTAAGGGTTTTAATTTTCGAAAAGAAAAAACTCCTACTTCTTTGGCTCAAAGGGGTTGACGAGGGATTAACTTCCTTATAGCTCCAGTATTTAGGATTTGAAACAATGCCTGTACCTCCTCAGCGGGGTCAGTTCAAAAGCATACTGTAAAGATCGTGGTATCGTTTTCGTCATCCTCCCTCAAGAGGCTTAGAATTATTAACCGAGAGTTGAACACAAAAAATGAAAGCAATTTTAAGCATAGTAAACATAATTACTTCAAAACAGACACGTGTAATGCATTAATGAAATAAGATAGTTTGACATGAATAAAATGTTTGAACAATCAAATAAAAATACAATTTGAACATTCGAATGAACAAAAGTTTTCTCAATCCTAGCCATGTCTTGGCAAGGGAGCAGTGATCACATTGGGAGTCTCAGCAGGCTCGAATTCGATCTCCTTAGCATCGATCATATTCTGGATCTTGTATTTCAGCGCCCAACAATCCTCAGTATCGTGTCCCGGGCTACCGGAATGATAAGCACACCTCGCATCCGGGTTGTAATTTGGAGAAGAGGTCTTGGGATTTGCAGGAGGGTTGATCACCGCAATCAGATTCATTTTCAACATGTGCTGCAATGCTTGTGACAATGGCATGTTGATGTTGGTGAACTGTCTTTTAGGCTCGTCTGGCCTTCGCTGATTTCCCTTTTGTGGTTGTCAGCGTGACGCAGAACCAGAGATCATGACTTCCCCTGCATGTTGGTCACGACGACTCTTTTGGCTATATGCGTCATTGGACTCTTTCTTCCCCGGGTAAGCCTTTTTATGAGTATCAGGAGGTGTGGCCTCTTGAATCTTCCCACTTTTGATGCCCGCTTCGATTCTTTCCCCAGTCAAGATCAGATCTGTAAACCCAGCAGAAGAATTTCCAATCAGATGGTTGAAGAACGGCCCGGACAGGGTCCCCAAGAACATGTCAACGAGTTCCCGGTCAGTCAGAGGTAGTTGCACCCTTCCAGCAAGGTCTCTCCACTTTTGCGCATATTCCTTGAATCCTTCACCCATCCCTAGTGACACACCCTGGAGTTGGGTACGCGTAGGAGCAAGGTCGGAATTGTACTGATACTGCTTGTAGAATGCAGTAGCCAGGTCCTCCCAGTTACGAATACTGGCTCCATCCAGCTGATAGAACCATTCGAGTTGAGTCCCTGAAAGACTTTCCTGGAAGAAATGGATCCATAGATTCTTGTCAACAGTGTAAGGTTGGATCTTCCTTACATAGGATCTGAGATGCAGCTTAGGACAGGAAGCCCCGTCGTACTTTGCAAAAGCAGGTGCTTTGAATTTGTGTGGGATCACCACCCCAGAGGATAGACCTAGATCTTCGAAGTCCAGGCCGGGCACTTTCTGTATTTCCATAGCACTTAGCCGGTCTTCGAGCTGTTTGTATTTATCCTCAGCTGGAGGGTACTGCTCATCATTGAAATCTGTCTCGTTGTCGGAGACCATAGGACTAGGAACCCTCCTCTCTTGGGGACTGTCTTTACCCACAGATGAGGTAGTCAGCTCAGCCTCATTTTGGAGTGCATTCCCGAATCTGCGTACAGTGTTGAACAACACAGTCCTCTTCTTCTTCTTCTTCCTCTCTTTCAGAATCAGAGTCTTCAAATCCTGTTGACCCTGGGCTAGGTTCATAACCAATTCCTGGAACTGGGCATTCTGGGCCTGGAGGGCCTTGATAGCTTGTTCAGCGGAAGGTTCAGAAGACATGATGATTGCTGAAATAAACAGCGAAGAAGGTAAGTGACCTGAAAAAGGGGTACCTGTAATGCAATGATATGTATGTATGCATGCAATGTTTTCAAGGATCTCGCGGGGTAAACAGAGAAACTTGTTAGAAGTTGAATACGGTAGATTGATTGAAGGAACTTCATGTTGTTGAGAGTCCTTCTTCAAGAGTCAAAGCGCACCATATCGAGTGGGTCATAGCCCCTGACCCAAGTTATCAACCTTGGCTAGAGGAAAATAAATCCCCTTTGCCCCTTGCTAGACAGTTGGTTCATCATGACCTGCATCGCAAACCCTTGAGATCCTTGAAACGGATTAGCCCTTATGCAGGATGTATGCAATGGTATGATGTTATGATGTTATGCTATGCATGGAGTGATGTAAGTAAACCCTGTTATAAGCCCCGATTAAGGACTATAAACAAAACCTGCAAAGAACTCATGTTGTCAGATAACAAGAACATGCAAGTAGTCAGGTTTGAAGGCACACAAGTCACACAAAAGAGCCCTTAGATTTCAGGCCAGCATGAAGTTTAGGTATTACCCTCTTTCAGTTTCGTTGGTTAAGACCTGTCCTAGAAAATAGTAACCGGGTTCTAGAGGATCTCAATATCACTGACTACCCTCAATCGGTCATAACTCCAGCGTCGCAATCTTTTCTTGCGGCCAGAACCATCGCGAGAGTTTAGCCTCAATGAGTGTAGCATACTTCTACTGTTCTATGGCCAAGTTGGGTCAATTTAGGGTTCTAAGGTCGGTTGGTGCTTAATGACTCCTCAGAAGACCCATATTCTCCTTGTTGCAACACAAGGGATATCGGTACAGACCAAGGTGTCACACCAACATAGCCACTGCTTCGCCCGTGTCGGTCTACGCCGGACAGGTCCCTCACAGCTTATGCTACCTAAAAGGGTATCCCCAGATACGGGTTAGGATCTATGAAACTCCGATGCAATGCCCACAAATATAACAGCAATCAAAGCAAGCAATTGAAAACATAAGTGTGATCTAATCCTAAGGTACACCTCACTTATAAGAGTCCCCAGAAGAGTCGCCAGTTCTATGATCGGTGGAAATAGAACTGACTGTTTTTAAGCTGGTTCGCGAAATGTCGCGGTAAGCAAGAGTCGCCACCGTCTTTTATGTTCTCCAACAAGGAAAGGACAAAAGCACAGCAAAATTCCTTTTCGAGATGTTTCTCGGTTCGGGAGGTAGATTTATAGAAAGGGAAGGTGTTAGCACCCTTTCTATCCGTTGTTATCCACGGGCTCTTAGGTACTTGCTCTTATGTTTTCAAAAAAAATGTTTGCTTTTCAAGTGTGTGTGGGTTTTGAAAAAGTTTCGTTTGAAAAATTTCTAAGTAACTCTTGTATCTGTCCTCAAGAGTGTATGAAAAATTTGTTTGAAAACTTTTAGAAAGTGTAAGTGTGAAAAGATGTTTTTGTTTGTTTAAGAGAGCAAGTATCCATGAGAAATCTACCTACTCTAAGGAATTAGGTTGTGTAAGAGTCCTTTAAACAATGCTATCCCACTATTGAGAAGTAGGTAGCACCATCGTTGGAGGTGTTCGGGTCAATTCGATTATAGGGACAGTGTGGTCACCGAAGCAATAGTAGGACGCCTTAGCGGTAACCCTAATGTCTTAGATCTTTTTTTATCCGAGGCAACCGTTTTGAGGCAACTTGGATCTTTAGACAAGAGGGCGACCTCTAAAACACCCTATACTCAATGACCACGTCGAGGCAACCAAGTGAGGCGTACCCTAGGAGTGGCATGTGCGAGTGTGTCAGGATTCAGTTAAGTTATCTTTACACATGTTATGGTGAGTGTGATCTACGAGTTGTTTTTAATTTTCATACAAATCTTTCATGCATATTAACAGTTAAGAGTGCGGAAAATAAAGTGCGGAAATATGAATCTACGCTATTACAAGGCGCGGGTCTATACATCGCCAAAAACATAACCCGTTTTGGAAAATAAATGCATAAAGTAAAGAAAGCGGTAAATCCTAATTAACTATTACATCCTTTGAGCAGATACATCAATAATCAAAATAAGAATAATGCGCGAAAGAAATTAAATCGGGACGTCCTTAGGGTTTTGACCCTTTTGAGAAGATATGAATTTTGGTCCTTTTTTGCAATTAATTAAATATTAATCCTAAAACTAATTAATTAATTAATTTAAAGAAAAAAATGTTTTTTGTGTTTTTTTAATATTTTAATGAAAAATAAAAAGAAAAGAAATAAAAAGTCAAGAGAAAACCCTAATTCTAACCTATTTTATTTATTGTGAAAAAAGATTAAAATTAACTAATTAAACTAATTAATTTGTTAATGTTTTATTTACAAAAGAAATTAATAATGAAATTAATACATAATAATAAATATTATAAATATTTTAAGTTTCTGAATTAATTATTAAAATAGCTATTTGTTAGTTAAATAATAATAATTAATAATTATAAAAAGGAAATACAAAGAAAGCAAAAAGAAATAGAAAGAAAACCAGGGGGGTTGATGGACCCAATGGAGGTTTGAAGAAGCAATTTGGCCCATTAAGAATCAAGCCTGCTTTGACTTTCTGGATAGTCGACGCTGGCTTTAACTGGGGAACATGATGGTCAACACTTCATAGCCCTTGGATTGCTGATTATGAACACATGGCGCTTGGATGGTTGAGGTGTATGGTGGAACCATTAGAAAGCACTGCATGGGAATTTGTTAGAAAAAATGTTAACAAGCGTTTGGGGGACCTGGGAATCGAACCCAGGTCCCAATGATCATTTGCCAGCACGTCCTTCCACTGAGCCAGTTGAGCGCTTTTGTTATTATAGTGGCAATTAAATATATTATATAAAACAACAACATATGCTGGAAACCTAAAAAAAAGCGCGCGTCATATTTGAATTGTCCAATCACGTGTAGACAACGCAGTCATCTTCTTCCTTTTGCCTGTAAAAACAAAACAAATAGCGGGGGTTTTTAACCCCCACAAAATGCAAACACGAAAAATAGCGAATAACTCTATGGTTAGTATAAATTGTTCGCGAGCATTGCACTGTGTTCGTCTTGATCAGACGGTTTCAACCATATGCGTTAGGGGTCCTGATTTTACTGTATGTGGAAAGCCCTAATCTGAGAGCTCTGAAATCCTAGATTTCATTAATGGTGTTTTGCAATTCTGGGCATTATAATGCAATTATTGTGTACCAAAAGCTTCGTCCAATCCCTATGAATACAAAACAATCAACAAAACACGTTAATGATGCATGAATCAGGATATGCGATTATGAAAAAATTTCCAAACCGTGAGACTGTTATCTTTGGATTCTTTGAGTGTTAGCGCTTGATTTTGATTGCAACGTGTTCCTGGGGACTTATGCAAGGTATTAGAATCCTCAAATTGGTTTGAAAGGACCTGGAATGTGGAAAACTGTTTTCAAATTTTCTTGAGTTTTTTTGGAATTGGCTATGGCTTCTGCAGCAGCTTTTGCACGTGAATGAATTTAGGTTTAGCTTCAGTATATGTAATGGAATGAATTAGGTTAAATCTTTGGGCAAAAGATCCATGGCATTATGTTTTGCATCTTTGATTTCAATCAAATCTTTTTCAACATTTTTGATTGATAAAACTTGCCAAAATTGGATGATTTTGTCTCCTTGATTGGCAAACGTAATCTCCAGCATGTGTTGAGTTTATTTGCTCCACAAAAGATTTGAAAAACATATCTTGGCATTTTCCTATAATTAAATTAATTAAATGAATTATTAATCAATTAAAAATCCAAATAATTAATAAAAATATGAAAATAATTCAATTTAAGTTCAATGGGTCGTGCATAGGCCTTGGACAAAGATTCAAGAAAGAATTTGAGGCCCATTAGCAAAAATGAAGTGTTTTGGGCAAAGTTGACTTTTGTAAATTCCCAAAAATTTCCCAACTTCTCCAATGCATATCTTGCTCAATTTTGATCCTATGAACATGTTCTTGGACATTTTGGAAAGGTCTTAAAGTCCTCTAACCAATTCCTTTGGTCCCATGTCATTTGGATTTACCAATCTCAAGTTATGGTCTTTGACTTAAAGTGCATTTTTGTTGACTTTTGAAAAGGACCTATAATGTCAAAATTGCTAACTTTTTATGAGAGCATTTCTTGGACTTGGAATGTGAAGATGAGTTGTAGGAAATGTCATCCCCTTCACAATGAGCATTGGATGGGATTTTTCTGATGAACCATGAAAAAGTTATTCCCTGGTCAAGTTACAGTTGACTTTTCAACTGTCCAAAAATAGAAACTTTTGCATCTTTGATGATTTTTGAGCCATTCTTGTGGAATCATGATCAAGACTTGATAAAATGATGATTGTGTCTTCTAAATAAGATGTTGACCAAAAATTCTGACTTTTGACTGCCAAATGACCATTTTGCCCCTACAGTTGATTGTGGAGCAATTAGGGCTTTTGACTGTGCAACTTGATGCTGTGAGTCTTGAGACTTGACATGTAGATGATTGACAATGTATATGGGCACATGAGACTTGATTGAGCCATTGAAAGCCTCAAATTCTTTGAAGGAACCAAAACCCTAGTTTTGAACTGGCTTAGGAGATATTTGGACTGTGCAACCCTTGAGGAATCTTGAGCCATTTGAAGATGATTTTTTGACAAATCTTGAGGAATATGGGAGGGCAAATTTTGGGGTACAACAATACTCTTTGTAAGGGATAAGGTTCAGGTGTTTCGTATCCTACTCGCCTTTGATATGACTTATCACCAGAGCGGAATCCCCGAGTACACTTAGGAACTTGATCCTTAGTGTTGTACCCCAAAATTTGCCCTCCCATATTCTTCAAGATTTGCAAAGAGCATGCTTCAAAATCTCCCCAAGGGTTGCACAGTTCAAAGGCCTCCTAACAGTCAAAAACTAGGGTTTTGGTTCTGGCAAAGAAATTGAAGTTTCCAAGGGTCCAATCAAGTCCCACATGCCTACAAACATGGTCAAGCATCCTCACACCAAGTTTCAAGACTTACAGTACAGAATTGCACAGTCAAAAACCCTAATTGCTCAACAGTCAACTGTAGGGGTAAAATGGTCATTTGACAGTCAAAAGTTCAAATTTTTGGTCAACATCTCATTTTGAAGCCACAAACATCATTTGATCAATTCTTGATCATGATTTTCAAGGCATGGCTCAAAAAGTCTCAAGATGCAAAAGTTTCCATATTTGGATAGTTGAAAAAGTCAACTGTAACTTGGTATTGGTATATAGAAGTCCAAATTTCTCAAACTTTTCATATATTCGTGCTCTGAATTATATGCCATATTCATACATGTTAATGATCGTTTTATACTAATCTAATCATTCTGAAACTAATGGTGTATCTCAATTGAGTTTTCGTGCCCTATATGCAAAGTTACCATTGGAGGTCGCTAGGGTTTCAAGGCTGTAGAATTGGGGTTTCTCTCGTCCATAAAAATTGGCCAACAAGACCTGGACCACTGAACTCACGACCTTCACACGAATTGATTACACTAGTCGCGCTCAATTTATGAGCCACCATACGCTAATCGCTATTATCCTGTTCTTCATTTAGTGGGGGTTTAAAACCCCCGCTATCTAACTGTTTTTTTTCAGGGAAAAACACACAAACGAGGAAGAAGATGAGTTGTCATAGCCTGGTTGGATCATTCAAATGCTTTAGCCCGTTTTTTTCGTTTCTACCAATAAGCGTGCTTTTTTCACATATAATAATATTATCTCATTATATTTATGAACGAACATGCAGCTCAGTTGGTGGAAAGCATCGTTGGCAAGCTTTGGGACCTGGGTTTGATTCCCAGGTCCCCCATATTTCTCAATGAATTTTGTTTTAATGTGATTCCATGCAGTGTACGCCCAGGGGTTCATCATACATCCACTATCCAAGCGTGCCACATGTCTCAGAACATCAATCCAATGGCCTTGATCTAAAGACCACCATGTGCATAGGTCAAACGTGCCACACACAAGCCAAGAAAGTCAACCAAAGGCTAGCATTCCATGGGCCAGATTGCTGGAAAATACCTCCAAATTGGGATCGACACCCCCCAAGTGTTTGTATTTCTTTTCTCTTTTTCTATTTTTTTATTATTTGTTTTAATTTAATTATTTCCTTTTAATTCATAAATTAATATTTTCATAACATAAAAATACCCAAAAAATTCAGAAGCTATAAAATAAAAATATGTTTTTATGTTAATTCACTAACATTTTTGTAAATAAATTTTATTAATTAATTTAGTTGATTCTAGGTTTAATTTTAATGTTTTGTTTTAATAAACTAAAAAATGTAGAATTAGGGTTTAATCACTTTTATCCTTTTTTTCTTTTCTTTTACCATTATTAATAATTAATTATTTATTTTGTGAATAAATTGCCATGTAAATAATTAGGTTAAAATTAGGGTACAAACTCAAACATTTTTAATAAATAAAAAAAATAGTTTAGAATTAGGTTTTAATTCCATTAATTCTCATTAAACTCCATAAAATGCAAAAACTCAAAAATAATTTCTTTTTCTCATAAAATTTAATTACTTTCACAATTGTAATTTAATTTCCTTAAAAGGGTCCAACGCCCTCGCATTCGATCATAATTCTGTTTATCGCGCTTATTTTAATTCCTTTTTTTATAAATTTCATGTAATTATCCCAAAGCCGTGTAATAGATTAATTAGGCATTTATCTTTCCGCGTTTTTATTTTATTTCCAATCGGGTCTTGGACTAATTTGGCGATGTAGACCCGCGCCTTTGTAATAGCGTAGGACTTTTATCTTCTCGCATCTTTTAACTGTTAATAATTTGCATGAAAGAATGAATGCCAAAATAAAAGAGACTCGTAGATCACCAATGCATGAACAAGACAAAAATATCTGAAAACGAAACACAAATCACACACCACCCCTAGGGTACGCCTCACTGTTGCCTTGCCCCTCGAAAGGTGGTCGTCGAGTAGAGGATGTTTTAGTAAGTCCTCATGTCCATGAACATGGCATGAGGGTAGCTCCTAAGGTATCTTCCTATTGCTCCGGTGATCACCATGTCCCGAACCCTCGAATTGACCCGAACACCTCCAAGGGTGGTGCTACCTACCTCTCAATGGTGGGATGGCACTACTTCAAGGACATTTACACAGACGAATTCCTTAGGGTAGGTAGAGAACTCGTAGATACTTGCTCTAATTTCAAAACAAAATCAAAAACTCTTTTCACACCGACACCTTTCAAAAAAAGCTTTCAAAAGCAATTTTTCAAACACTCTTGAGGACTGATACAAGAGTCGAACTGAAATCTTCAAAGAAACTTTTTAAACCCACAGTTGAAAAGCAAACAAACAATTCTGAAAACACAAATGAGCAACTATCTAAGAGCCCATGGATAACCATGGATAGAAGGGGTGCTAACACCTTCCCTTTCTATAATCTACCTCCCGAACCGAGAGCAATCTCTATAAGGAATTTTTCTGTGCTTTTGTCCTTTCCATTTGGAGAAAATAAAAGACGATGGCGAATCTTGCTTCCGCGACATTTCGCGAACCAGCGTTAAACAGTCAGTTCCAGATCCACCGATCACACTTAGGTTAATAGCAGCTCGAAGACCCATAATGCATGCTTCATACTCCGCCATGTTGTTGGTGCAGTTGAAACATAATCGGGCAGTGAACGGAGTATGACAGCCCTCGGGAGATATGATTACGGCGCCAATACCATTACTCAGTGCGTTTAATGCTCCATCAAAATACATAGACCATAGGTATCCCTCCTCGGGTCCTTCATCCGGTCCAAGTTCTTCATAGTCAGTCACCAACATAATATTCTCATCCGGAAACTCAAAATTCATGGACTGGTAGTCATCCACGGCCTGATGAGCTAAATGATCAGCCAATACACTTCACTTGATTGCTTTTCGGGTTGTGTATTGGATGTCATATTCGGTTAGGATCATCTTCCGTCTTGCTATTCTTCCGGAGAGTGCAGGCTTCTCAAAAATGTACTTGATTGGATCCATCTTCGATATCAACAAGGTAGTGTGAGTCAACATATACTGTCTCAGTCGGCGAGCAGCCCATGCCAAAGCATAGCAAGTTTTCTCGAGCAGTGAGTATCTTGTCTCACAGTCGGTAAACTTTTTGCTAAGGTAGTATATTGCATGCTCTTTTCGAACAGACTCGTCATGCTGCCCCAGCACACACCCCCATTGAATTGTCTAGCACTGTCAAGTACAATATCAAAGGTCTTCCTTCAACTGGAGGTATTAGAATTGGTAGTTCTTGAAGGTACTCCTTGATTCTTTCGAAAGCGGTCCGGCATTCATCATTCCACTTTACCACTTAATCTTTCTTCAGAAGCTTGAAGATGGGCTCATAAGTGGCAGTCAGATGTGAAATGAACCTGGCGATATAATTTAGGCGTCCCAAGAAACCTCTAACTTCCTTCTCTGTACGGGGAGCTGGCATTTCTTGTATAGCTTTTACCTTTGCAGGATCTACTTGGATGCCTTTGTCACTGACAATGAAACCCAGAAGTTTACCAGACCTTACCCTGAAGGTGCACTTGTTCGGGTTCAACCTCAACTTGTATAGATTTAACCTGTCGAACAACTTTTGTAGATGATCAAGGTGCTCTTCCTCAGTCTGAGACCTGGCTATCATGTTATCAACATAAACTTCGATCTCATGGTGAATAATATCGTGGAATAAAGCGACCATGGCGCTCTTATAAGTTGCCCCAACATTCTTCAACCTAAAAGGCATCACCTTGTAGCAGAAGGTGCCCCACTGTGTGACGAAGGTTGTCTTCTCCATGTCTTCAGGAGCCATCTTGATCTGGTTATAGCCATAGAAACCATCCATGAAGGAAAATATTTTGTGTTGCACGGTGTTGTCGACCAGAACATCAATGTGAGGAAGAAGGAAATCATCCTTGGGGCTTGCCCTGTTCAGATCTCTGTAATCCACACACATCTGTACCTTACCATCCTTCTTAGGTATCAGAACGACGTTAGTAACCCACTGTGGATACGAAGTGACAGCTAAGAATCCTGCGTTGAACTGTTTCATGACCTCTGCCTTGATCTTTTCTGACATTTTGGGATGCATACGGCGGACCTTCTGTTTAGCCGGAGGACAATCTTCTTTAGTCAGCAGGCGACGTACCACGATATCAGTGTCCAAACCAGGCATGTCTTCATAGGACTAGGCGAAGATCTCAACATAGTCGTGCAACATTTGTATCAACCTCTGTTTGACCTTAACTTCCAAATTTGTACCAATCTTAACCTCTTTTATGTCTTCCTCTGTACCCAAGTTCACTATCTCAACCGGCTCTTCATGAGGTTGTATGGCCCTTTCTTCCTGTTGTAATAGTCTAGCAAGTTCTCCAGGCACCTCACAATCATCCTCACCTTCGTATTCGGCTTGGTTGATTGGATTTTCGAAGTCATAATTGGAAATAGCATAGCTGTTATCAATGGGATCCAGAGTGGATATGGATCTGCAGTATGATACGTGAGTGTGTGTAAGAGAATAGCTATTTTGATAAAGTGAAAACTGAAAAGAAAGAACAGAGAGCGCAAAGTTTATATGCAAGAAATGTCCAATGCTTTATTAATGATATATGAAATGACAAATAATAGCCCTCACAAGCAAAACCAATGTGCCTCGGGCAAGGCACAAGGCCGTAATGTTTTAAATTGTTTATTACAAATCTCAAAACACGTAAGACAATTACTGCGGAATAAAATAAACTGGTATAAAGTCCCTAGTCGTCCAGTTATTCAGTCCACCGTTGGTAGTTGGGTAGATCCAGTTGTCGATGTCTGAGTCTTCCTTGTTGTTTTCAATGGCATTAACTCCACGATTGCTGATGCGTAGGGGAGGTCCTCCAGCCCGAGCATGTCGAACAGCCCTTTGAGCCCCTGTAGTAAAGCCCAAACCAAATTTGTCAGTTTTATGAGTGAAATCAGGGAGCTAACCCCAATTGGTACACCGACCTTCTTCAACCACGGCCCTGGCGTCCTTGAGAGAAGCCATATTCAGAGGAGGTTTGTTGCTAGTAGTAGTTTCAGCCGGTGCCAAGATCTGAGGGACCTCTTCGAAGTTTTGACAAGGAGTTTCTATGAATTCCCCATCCATCTCTATGTATCAGAAGGAATTAAGGTGGCTCACCATATACTCCTCTTCACCCCGCACAGTGACAATCTTCCCTTTTACCAGATACTTCAACATTTTGTGTAGTGTGGAAGTAACTTCCCCAGCCTTGTGGATCCAAGGACGACCCAGCAAACAAGAATATGACGGCCTGATGTCCATCACATAGAAGGTGGACCCAAAGGTCTGGGAACCCACTTTGACAAGGATGTCCACCTCCCCGTGCACCATTCTCTTCGGCCCATCAAAATCCCTTACCACAATGTTACTAGGCTTTAAAGTCAAACCCTCGCAATCCAACTGGTCCAATGCCTTCTTGGGTAGAACATTAAGCGAAGACCCAGTATCTACCAGCACGTGAGCCATAGTGGTACCCCTGCACTCAATCGAGACATGCAGAGCATCCTTATGCTTCCTTCCCTTCAGTGTCAAGTCTGCATCTGAAAAACCCAGCCCATTGTTAGCAGTCAGGCTAGCCACGCAATCTTTAAATTGATCAGTTGAAGTCTCATGCGGCACATGCGCAGTTTTGAGGAATGCAATCAAAGCCTTCACATGGGCCTCAGAGCACAACAGCAGGGATAACATGGATATCTTTGAGGGGGTCTGTCCAAGCTGCTCGACCATATTGTAGTTACTCTTCTTAATTATTTTCAGTATTTCCTCTATCTCTTGCTTAGAGTCTTCCACAACAATTTTTCTAGGCGCCTCCGTCCGGGCAGGCTCACCTATAACTTCTTTTCCGTGGGTACCAGATGATTCGCTAACAGAGGTATTAACTGGAGTAAGAACAGGAGCAGTAGTTGATGTACTAGCAGGAATAGCATATGGAATGACAATAGGCATGTTGACATTCTTAGGGGAAATCTCGGGAGAGAAGACCCTTCCACTTCGGGTAACCTTGCTGATGCCGACAATGTTATAAATATCAGGATCATCCTTTTTATTTTTCAAATCTTGTTTGATGCCATGATAGTACACATCGGCACCATAATGCCAGGAGACAGCTTTGTCCGAGACATACGGGACAGGACCAGGAACAGTGATTATTAGCGGAGTGACTCTTGGAGCATATGTAATCCTAACAGGTCTTCTCGAGGAGACCTTGGAAGGATTGGCGGAAATGGTTATAATGGAAATGTCTTCAGACGGAACAACGGGAACCAAAGTTTTCTCGAACAAAATTTCTTTGCTGTCCATCAGGCGTTGAATACCTGACTTCAGCAAATGGCAACCAGAAGGTAGAAATGAACACATGTCGCAACCTTCACCACAACCCGGAAATAAACCGTCCATCAGCAAATTATTCTTCACAGTCATGAGAGGAGTAGAAACTTCATCCACCAAGGTCACAAACAAGTCGATATCAACAACATTAATTCCACGATCGTGCTTAGGCATGGGAGTAGTTATGACATTTGGCTTCTCCGGAGCATCGAACTCAATTTCCTTGGCTTCAATCAGGTCTTGTACCTTATTTCTTATAGCCCAGCAGTCATTGGTATCGTGGCCAGGACTCTCAGAATGATAGGCACACCGAGCATTTGGATTATATCGGGGAGATGTGGTATTTGGATTCTTGGGAGCCTCTTTCAAGGTTGCCAAGTTGGATCTCAGCAGATGAGGTAGAACTTCAGCCAATATCATATTGATTCGGGTAAACTTCCGTTGTGGTCTTTCCACCCTTTGTTGATTGTTGCATTGTGGAGCGATTGTAGGCCTAGGTATCATTATGGAACTTACTGTTTGACGATGTTCAGCTCTGTTTTGGCCCCTCGGGCTATAGATAGCACTGGCTTCCTTCTTACCAGCAAACAACTTCTTTACCAAACTCGAAGAGGCATCCTTTTGTATCTTGCCGCTCCGAATCCCACCTTCTACTCTCTCTCCAGTCAGAATCAGCTCGGTGAAACCAGATGACAAGTTGCCGATCAAATGATTAAAGAATGGACCAGATAGCGTCCCCAGAAACATATCAACCAACTCCCTATCAGACAACGGGGGTTGGACTCTTCCAGCCAAGTCTCTCCACTTCTGTGCATAGTCTTTAAAGCCTTCACTTGCACCCATGGACATACTCTGGAGTTGAGTACGAGTAGGAGCAAGGTTGGCGTTGTATTAATACTGTTTATAGAAAGCAGCAGCCAGATCTTCCCAATTTTGGACATTGGCTCTCTCTAGTTGATAGAACCATTCAAGTTGAGTCCCTGACAAACTATCTTGAAAGAAATGAACCCGCAAATTTCTATCAGCGGTGTGGGGCTGAATCTTTATGACATAAGAGCAGAGATGGAGTTTTGGGCAGGACACCCCATCATACTTTGCAAAAATTGGAGATTTGAACTTCTGTGGGATGACCACTCCCGATACCAATCTCAATTCTTCGAAATCCAACCCAGGTATCCTCTGGACTTCCATGGAACTCAAACGATCTTCCAACTTCTTGTATCTATCCTCAGTAGGAGGATAGTGCTCATCATTGTAGTCGGTATCATTGTCAGAAACTTCAGGACTGGGATCCTTCTCCCTTGTTTCTTCTTCTTGATTCTCCCCTTCTTTGGATGAAGAGGTCAGATCGACTTGTCGCTTCAAAGGCCCTTCAAACCTTCTGCCCATGTTCAGAATACCGACAACCTTCTTCTTTTTCTTTCTCTCTTTCAGGATGAGGGCTTTCAGATCCTCCTGCCCTTTTGCCAGATTTACAAACATTTGCTGGAACTGGCGTTTTGTGCCTGAAGATCTTTGATACTTTGTTCGGAAGACATTTCTGTTGAAATAAACAGCGAAGAAGATGAGAAACCTGTAATGGTACTTGTACATGCAATGCTATGAATGGGAGGAGCATGCAATGATTTCAAATACTTTGGGGAAATTTAAATTTGCAAACCAAAATAAAACAGAGACTTTATTAGCTGAATTCAAAGTTCAAATGCCTTTTAGGCGTTACAAAAAACAAATCTAAAACTAGAAAAAGAATAAAAACTCCCATGGATGCTTCCTCTTCATGCCGAGATAAGCATTGAGTTCTCTTTCCTCATGGAGCTGCTTTGTGAGCTCTAAAACCTTCCTCTCCTAAGCATAGAACTGATCCCTGTAAGTATCCCGCTCCTTCTTCAACTGAATCCAATACCTCTGTAATTCTCCAAGATCAGTGGGCATATCAGGATAGAGAACCGTGTAAGGAATACCCCCTTCAGTAGTGGGTTCCACAATCACTGGTAAAACGGCCATATAGGGCATCATAAGCTTCTGGGCGCGAGCTCGTACCCATTGGAGGTAAGGTTCCATAGGAATGGAAGCCTTTGGCCCCAAAGCCCTGGCCTCGGATCTGCTTACCATGCCCCAAGCTCGTATGAACCTCTGGCGATACTCTTGAACATCATCCTCATAGTTGAATACAATGCCCTCGATAAGTAACTCATGGGGACCATCTCTTCGAGCATAACCAAATTGTCGCAGAGCTAAATAAGGATTGTAGGTTATACCCCCTCTGATGCCAAGTAATGGGACATTAGGGTACTCCCTGCAACGGTCAATAATAGTAGTGTTTTCTATAGCTCGGGAACACTAGAGAATATCCATAAGGGCGAGTGACATTATCCTTTGCGACCAACCCAAACCTTCTTCATTCTTTAGTATGGACTTAGGGAGGTGAGAAATAAACCACCTCGACAACAATGGCATGCAGCACATAAGAATCCCTCTTCTCTTCATGGTGTGAGTATGGAGAGTGTTCAAAATATCTCAGAGCAAGGTAGGCACAGGGTTGTGAGAGAGGAAGATTTTGATAGCATTCACATCTATGAATGAGTCTGGATTAAGAGATAGAACTAACCCATATTTTATAAGATCCAATACCTCCTCAAAATCCTGAAAATCCATATTATCCCAAAACAGCTGGGCCTTGTCTATCAGAAACTTGGCTAGAAAACCCTTGACTCCGCTTCTCGTTTCCCAATTGGATACCACGTCGGCCTGTTTCAGATGCAAAGCTGCGGCAATGACTTCTGGCTTGGGAACTTCTTCCAGACCTGTGAAGGGCAACTGTTCAAGAATGGGTATATACAACAGCTGAGAGAATTCTTCCATGGTAGGCACCAACTGATAGTCTGGAATGGTGAAGCAGTGGTGTTTGGGATCAAAGAACTGAAAGAGTACACTCATCATCTTTTCATCAAGGTTTGAAGTAACCAGGTTGAGAAGTCGACCATGTCTCTTAGTGAACACGGAAGTTTCGAAAACCTTTGATACTAGCTCTTTGAGTTGGGAAGATATCTTCATAAATCTGATTCGGATGGTGTTTCTACGAACGGAAGTCATGATCTATAAAACAGAACAAAGATAAATTCCCTTGGTCTTTGAAATGGTTAGTGCAATAAGAATGGATGATATATTATGATGCATGATGTTATGATAAACCATAGGTATAACAAACACAGACAAATCACACCAAGTTCTTAGGTTTAAGGCTTGCATGAGGTTAAAGGTTATACCCTCTTGAAGTTTAGTTGGTTTCAAACCTGTCTTAAAAATTAACCGGGTTCTAAAGGATCTCAATATCACTGACCATCCTTTATCGATCATTGTCTCAGCTCAAGCAATCTTTTCTTGCGGCCGAAATATCCTGAAAGTCTGATCTCAATGAGTGTAGCATCGAGTATCAACCAATCCTCAGCTCTATACCGAGGTCGGCTATCTCACTACTTTCTAATGGCCAAGTTTCTTCAACTAAGGTTCTAAGGTTCGTTAGTGCTTCACGACACCACGCGGCGGCCTCGTATTCTCCTCGTTTTCCCCATGAAGGAAACCGGTACCAACCAAAGTGCCACACTAACACAGCCATCGCTTAAACCATATCGGTCTACGCCATACAGTCTCCACGGTCTATTATTGTTTACCTAAAAAGTGTCCCCAGATCTGGGTGTAGGATCTTCAACCACACCCAAGCAAAAACTCTTAAAGATAAAGTAGGCAAAGTAAACAAGAAAGTAATTTAAAAATGACATATATCCTAAGGTATACCCCACTTTTCGTAATATCCCCAGCAGAGTCTCCAGTTCTGTGATACGGTGGCAGAACCGACTATTAATACTGGTTTACGTTTTGCGTTTTTGTTCGCAAAATGTCGCGGTAAGCAAGAGTCGCCACCGACTTTTATTTCATTCAACTAAGGAAAAGGAAAAAGAACAGAAAAAACCATTTTCAAGAATATTTCTGAGTTCGGGGGGTAGATTATAGAAAGGGAAGGTGTTAGCACCCTTTCTATCCATGGTTTTCCATGGGCTCTTAGGTACTTGCTCATTTTAAAATTGCTTGTGTGTGTGTTTGTTTTGAAAAAGTTTACTTCGTGATAACCCTTGTATTAATCCTCAAGGATGTGACGAAGTTGTTTTGAAATTTTTTTTGAAAAGTGTTTGTGTGAAAAAGTTTTGTTCGATTGATTGAGTAAGTACTTAAGATTTTTATACCTACTAGAAAAAGACTGTTCGTTTTCCTTTTGACAGCGCCATCCCATTATTAAGGAATAGGTAGCACCGCCGTTGGAGTTTTAAGGGACGTTCGAGGGGACAGATGTGATCATAAAAGCAATGTTAGGAGGTGTTAGTAATCATCCTAAAGCCTTAAAGATGTTTTTCCAAGGCAACATCTGAATGGTTCATTTGAGATCTTTCGGGGCTAGAGGACGACCACTAACAAACCCTATACTTCATGACCGTTTAACTGAAGGCAACCAAAGTGGAGTAAACCCTAGGAGTGAGCATGTGCGAGTGAATTTTTCAGTTAATTTGTCTTTGCACATTTAGGTTATCTACCGTTTTAATTTTCAAATATTCATACCATACAATCCTATTAGCATACATCTAGCAGTTTATAATTGCGGAAATTAAAGTTCGTAAATAGAAATCCTAACTATTACATGGCTTTTACAGATACAAAATTATTTTGACTGAAATTAAAATGTGAAACTAAAACCTAATTAAAACTATTACAACCTCGGAGAAATTACAAAATTAATAAAAGGTAACTGAAATACGCGCGACGAATTAAATACGAGGACGATTAGAAAACCTAAAATCAATTTGAGGAAAAAATATTTAAGTTATTTTTTAAAAGAAAAAATTAATTATTTACAACAATCAAATCCTAATTTCTAACTGATTTTAAAAAAGGAGTTAAATTAACCTAATTTTTAATTAAATTAATTAATTAAAGAAAATAAATATTTTTATGAAAAAATGATTTTTTGGTGTTTTTTGTGATTTAAAAAAAAAGAATTTTGATGTTATTTTAAAAGAAATATGATTAGAGAATAATTAAAAAGAAATAATAAATAATAAAAAAAGAGAAGAATGAGCCTGTATAGCAACTGGAGGGGGGTGTATTTGTGAAATTAGCTCAGGCCCACCAAGCTGAAGCCCAGTCAATGCTGGATCCAGTGGTGCTCCCTCTTGATGGTGTACCATAGTCTCTGCCAGGTGGGGCGTTGGATTGGACTGATGGTGAATCCCATGGCTGGATGTTGATGGCACGTGGTAGACGCTTGGGATGGTGATGCATAGGATCCTGCAAAGAATAATTAAAATAAGAAAGTTGTTGGGACCTGGGATCGAACTCAGGTCCTCTACCTTTTCCAACGTGCACGCTTACCATCTGCGCTACACGTCTTGCTTGTTATTATAATGAAAACACACCATATTATATGCAAACAAGGTGAATTAGTGAACAAAACAAAAAACGCGCGCCAGTTTGAATGGTCCTGTGGTTGGCTGCCACGTTATCTTCTTCTTTGCTTGTCCGTCGCTTTAGGTAAGTAACTTATACCTACGGACAAACATCTGTAACTAAAACCCTACAAATTTCCAAAATCCAGCACAAGCATAATAAATGAATTATGGCTACACCAATTAAATTGTTTTGACCTCACGAGTATGATGGTACCCTTTGTGTAGGCCAATTTTACTTGTATCAAGAAACCTCAAACCGTGACCTCAAACCCTAGCCATGGCAGTCACACGTATAAGCCTCAAAAATCCAATTAAACAATCCAGACATGTTAGAAATACATTAATGATCACAAATATATCATTAAATCATGCTAATGAGGCAAGAATGGTTGTAATCGATTTAAAGAAAACAAGAAAACTGTATGAGATGTAGAGAGCGATTCTGGGCGTGAAAGGACTTGCAATCGATTGGGTTAGTGTTGTACCCCAAAATTTGCCCTCGCATTTTTCCTCAAGAAATCACAGCTTCAGGCGTTTCCTGATTTCTCAGATTGGCTCAAGAATCGGTCAAACAGACTTTTCTCGTCAGCCAGACGCAATTAGGGTTTTACTGATTCTCAGGGCTCTAGAATGTTTCAAACAATTGGCTTAGGGTTTTGGTTGATTTTGGCTCAACTTTGATCAGGCGAACGCTCTTTGGAATTTAATCAGGAATTAGGGTTTTTGTGGGCACGTTCTCGGAAGGATTTAAATTCTACGATGCTTTGCAAGTTATTCCGAGATTTGGTTTGAATTCGCATTGTTTGACTTAATCAGTAAAAGAATGCATTTGGATTGAATTCACATTTGTTTGTTTGAACCAGTCAAAGGATACATTCAGTTTGGATTTGCAGTGTTGGGTAAAAATCAGTGAAAAGGGAATGCGCCTGATCAGTTTGTTTTGATTAACTGTTGCTTTGCTTTGGATGTTGGAAATGCCAGGTTTAACTGATCAAATGGCTAAAGCATTGTTTATTTAAATTATTTATTATTCTGAGATTAAGTGATTTGGAATTTATTTTTTCAATTATCTTAATTCAAAGAATTTTAAATAATAAATAAACAATAAAGGATAAAAAAGAATTAATTGGATAAAAACCTTTTATTTACTTTTAAATTATTCGTACAATTATTGTTTACAATTTGTTTACAACAATAATTTTACAGTAATTTAAACTTAAATAAAAAAGACTATCCTAAACATTCTTTTCTAATCTTCAATTCTTCATCTGCTATCCTTTGCTCCAGTGCTCCATTTTATTTTATTCATCTGCAAAAGAAAAAAGGAAAGTCAATAACAGATAAATAAAAGACAGATATAAAATTCATCATTAAGGGCCACTGATTGGGATCAGTTAACCCTCTCTGCAAATCGCGGGATTTCTCCCGGTTCACAAAGAGGGACGAATTTTTATTTGCTAAAATGCACAAGTCAAATTATCAAAATGCATAGTTCAAATCTCAAACAGCACTGCACAGTTCAAATCAAGCTAAAAGTTCAAACTAAAAAGTTCAAACTAAAAAGTCCAAACTGAAAAATTCAAACTTGCTGTCAAACTGCACAAAGCTACCAAAGCTGTCAAAAAGAAGATTTGAAAGGATACAAAGTACAAGAAGCTGTCAAGAAGGGACAAATATGCAGAGGAAAATTGATATGCAAGCAAACTACTCATTTTCATCATTTCCCAAAGAAGTGGCCCTTTCAGAAAGTACAAAAAGCATAAACAATATTTAATGCAAACTGTACTGAGAGAGAAGAAAAAGAGAGCAAAGAAAGCAGGTTTAGGCTTGAGGCAGGAAGAAAAAGAATATAAAACAAACTGAACACAATACAGTAAAGGAGGACAGAGGCAAACCAATACACCACAAAGAAAGGCAAAACCTGCTGAACAAAAAGGCCAAGCCTGCTGAACCTGTAAAAAGAAGAGAGAACAAACTATCCAAAAGCCAACAGAAGTTTGAAAACTCAAAAACCATAACCAAAGCCTTCCAGCCTTAAACCAACAAGCATAACCTGTCAAAGGTCCAGCCTTAACCAAAAAACAACAAAAACCAGTTCACTACAAGCATACCTGTTAAAGCCATTAACCTGCTGAAGCTCTAAACCAGCCCAAACGCATAAACCAGAAACATAACTATCAGAACCATTTCAAACCTGCTACCATAGCCATTTTCACAACCATCATACCATATGGCCTAAAAACCATTAACCTGCTATCTCCTAAACCATATCAACTTATTCCATAACCTGTAAAACACAAATCTTGGCCTAAACCAGATGCTAAGCATAAACCATATCAGAACCATATGGTCTAAAACCACAAACCTGCATCACCAAAAATCAAAACCAATGTCCAATACCAAGCCTCAGAATACATCATCACAGGCGTAATGAAAGGCAACTGAAGGCAACCCAGCAAAACATACAGTAACAAGGCCAGAAAGAGAGGAAGAAACTAGTCAAAAAATATTTTTTTCAATAGTAACATTCAAGCGTTCAAAGCAACAGATAGGAGAAAAGAGGAAAAGAATCATATACGCCCAAAACCTCAGATCATATCATCAAGGCAACATTGAAGCATACAGAGGTGAACCAAAGGAAGAAGAAGAAAGATACAAATACAGAGTACCAGGGTCAAGTAGCTAGCAAGCATCACGCGTTTCCCCTTTGCCTTGGCCTCCTAAGCGTATCGCCCTCAACCCTCCTCCTCCATCTCCAGGTAACGGTCGTTTTTCTTTCCTTTTTCAATACCTCAAAAATAATCATGTGAAAAACGAATAAGAATCAGAATAGATGAAAATCACGAACATGCAATCGTAACCAAAACCTAACGATTTGAAAGATAACGTTCGTACCGTGAATCCGTGACTGCCGCCCTAACGCTTTGACCGGAGGGAAGAGGAGGTTGAAGACTGCTGGTGGCCATTAGGGCGAGAAAGCTTAGGCAAGGCTCGGACGAAAGCAAGAGACGAAGAGATGAATCACGAGAACGATAAAGAACGTACGGCCGCTCTCAAAACCCTAAGTCCTCTTCTGAAAACAAAATGTGAAAACCCTAAAACTTTGCGTTTCAAACGAGTGGGCCTAATCCGTTTCAACCACGCCTAAAGCCCACTGCGTTCCAGATAGCACCCCCCTCATTTCTTTTCTATTTGGGCCATAACCTCCCTAAGGCCCGTCCTAAAACTTAACCTTTTTTTAAGTATAAAACTTTTTTTTCTTTTGTTAATTAAATTAACAAAACATAACCTTTTTTTACACTAACAATATTTTTATATATAGCATAATATAGAAACTTATACAAATAATATATTTTTTTCTCTATAAATAAACTTACATTTTCTTTTATTTTTCTATACATAAAATATATAATTTTTCTTAAGATTAATACTTAATTTGTACATTAATACTTTAACACTTTTAAAATATATTTTTCAATATACACAAACTTTAAAACATTTAATTAAAATACTTATTAAACAATATACAAGAAAATACAAAAGACTAAGTAAATAAATATTTAATTCTTTTCATTTAAGTTAAAACAATACTTAATACACATTCGAATTCACATTTTCCTAACCTGTAAATAATTACATACGCATATGCACGTACACTTACACAATATACTTACATTTGATACATTATACATTTGCTCATATTTGTATATTCGTTACATTTACATTTGATAGCAAATTCGATTTGGTTGTAACTTATTGGACATTACATTCCTAAAGTCTCATCCCCATTTGTAAATTTGTACCCCCACTCCCGGATACTTATTTTGTAATAGCGTAGACTTTAAATTCCGCAATTTACCGCTTTCGAATTATACCATGGTTAGACCTAGGGTTTGCATGTACATAAAATCAAACGCTAGATAACCTAATACAAGACAAATACATGAAATCAATACACAATCACACTTGCACCCTCTAGGGTAATCCCACATGTTGCCTTCCAAAATGGGCCATGCTTGCACGTCGAGTATCTTTGGCAAAACAAATTCAAATGATCATAAGTCCCTCGATGACGCTTTCGAAAGTTGCCTAAATGGAATGATCATAGTCCCTTCAAAGAAAATTGCCAAAGACACTTGGCACCATTGCATTCATGGTCCATACGATGACCCGCGCCCGTCCCGTTAAACATCCTAAACGCAAGATTGTCCACCAAATTCAATGGTGGAACAAAATTGTTAAAAAGGGTTGAAAACATAGAGAAAAACTTTGAGTACAATAGGGTAGACAAAACTCTTAGTTACTTGAGATCAATTTGCAAAAACACTTGCCTTCTTTTCAAAAACTACATTCCACAAACACTTTCAAACAAACTCTCAAAAACATTTTGAAACATCTTTTCGAAAAGATACACACCTTCGTATATACTCAAACACGAGTCATTACGTTGGTTGCCTAAGACAAGGCATCTTCTTCAAAAACATTTTCAAAAACACACGCACACACACCACAATTTCAAAGCAATCAAAAATAAAGGCAAGTGATCTAAAAAACCAAGTAACTAAGAGCCCATGGATAACCATGGATGAAAAGGGTGCTAATACCTTCCCTTTTCATAATCTACCCCCCGAACCCACGAAATATCTCAAAAGGTTTTTGCTGTGATTTTTCAACCTTTCCTTTAGGATAAAATAAAAAGTCGGTGGCGACTCTTGCTCAACCGAACAAGTGCGAATACAAACGCAAAACTCATAGTCAGTTCTCCCACCGTATCACAGAACTGGCGACTCTGCTGGGGATTACTACTCAAAGTGGGGTTACCTTAGGGTTTAGATCACCTTTGTTTTCAATTGATTGCTTTGTTTGCTCTTACATTTGTGGGCTTTGCATCGGAGTTTCATAGATCCTAACCCGGATCTGGGGAATACCCTTTTAGGTAGCATAATCTGTGAGGGACCTGTCCGGCGTATACCGACATGGGTGAAGCAGTGGCTACGTTGGTGTGGCGCCTTGGTCTGTACCGATATCCCTCGTGTTGAAACGGGGAGAATATGGGTCTTCCAAGGAGTCATTAAGCACCAACCGACCTTAGAACCCTAAATTGACCCAACTTGGCCATTAGAACAGTAGCAGTATGCTACACTCATTGAGGCTAAACTCTCGTGATGGTTCCGGCCGCAAGAAAAGATAGTGATGCTGGAGTTATGACCGATTGAGGGTAGCCAATGATTTGAGATCCTCTAGAACCCGATTACTTTCGATAGGACATGTTTTAACCAACGAAACTGAAAGAGGGTAGTACCTGAACCTCATGCAAGCCTAAACCTAAGGACTTGTTTGCTTTGTGTGAATATGTTTGCTTGTATATACACTTACTTGCTTGTGCATACATGTACATAACATCATGACATCATACCATAGCATTTTCAATAACCATTTCAAGGATCTCGAGGGTTCTTTTGATGCAGGGTTACGTTGAACCAGACGTCTACCAAGGGGCAAGAGGTTTCTCCTCTAAACCAATACCAATCAAAGTTCAAGTACAACAACTTGAATCAGTGGCTATGACCCACTTGACATGGTGAGCTTGATTCTCGTGGAAAGGCATCCACCGATACAAAGTTCTCCAATCAAAGTTCAAGTACAACAACTTGAATCAGTGGCTATGACCCACTTGACATGGTGAGCTTGATTCTCGTGGAAAGGCATCCACCGATACAAAGTTCTCCAATCAAAGTTCAAGTACAACAACTTGAATCAGTGACGATGACCCACTTGACATGGTGAGCTTGATTCACGGGGAAAGACATCCACCAGTGCAAAGTTCTCCAATCCAAGAGCAAAGTTCAACCTCTAACATTTTCTTGTGTTTACCCCAAGAGATCCTTGAAAACATTGCATATATATCACACATATCATTGCATAACAGGTTTCTCCCATACAGGTCTTCTTATCTTCTTACTGTTTATTTCAGTAAGATGGATATGGAACAAACGGTGAAAGATCTTCAAGCTCAAAATGCTCAATTCCAACAAATGCTGCTGGCTATGGGTAAAGGGCAAGAGGATCTGACAGCTCTTCTTCTCAAAGACAAGAAGAAATCCAAGAAGGCAGCCCACATCCTGAACTTGAGGAGAAGGCCTAAGACCCAAGACCTTGCAACTCCATCCAACACAGTAGTTAGTCTTGAAGAAGACCACAATGAGGAGATTGTTGAAGAGGAAGCTGATTACTCCGAAGAACAATACCCTCTTACTGATGACAAGTACAAAGAGTTGGAGGATCGCCTCAATGCTATGGAGATCCAACAAATACCTGGCTTGGATTTAGGAGACATGGGTTTGGTTCCTGGATTGGTCATCCCTCCAAAGTTCAAAGTCCATACTTTTGCTCTGTACGATGGTGTCTCTTGCCCTAAGATGCATCTGAAGTCTTATGCCCGCAAGATTCAACCATACACAGCCGATAAGAGACTCTGGATCCATTTCTTCCAAGAAAGTTTGGTAGAGGCTCAACTCGAGTGGTTCTATCAATTGGAGAGTTCTCGCATCCACACCTGGGAAGATCTAGCCAGGGCTTTTTACGAACAGTATCAGTATAATGCTGATCTTGCACCAACTCGTGTGCAGTTGCAGAACATGACCATGGGTTCTGACGAGAGCTTCAAAGGATACGCTCAAAAATGGAGAGATTTGGCTGGTAGGGTGCAACCTCCTTTGACTAATAGAGAGATGATTGACATCTTCATGGGAACTTTGACAGGGCCTTTCTTCAAGCACTTAATTGGAAGCTCCTCAGCTGGGTTCACCGAGCTAATACTGACCGGCGAAAGGGTCGAAGCTGGCATCAAAAGTGGAAAGATCCAGGGAGCTATAACCTCCGATACTCAGATAACTCCCTACAACGGAAAGAAAGAGCCTAATGCTGGGAACAGTCAAAGGAGTCATCATGATCAACATGCAGGGGCAGTCCTGATCTCTAGTTCTACGTCACGCCGACAACAGCCAAGGGGAAGTCAACAACGACCAGACGAGCCTAAGAGACAGTTCACCAACATCAACATGCCGTTGTCTCAAGCACTGCAACACTTGTTGAAGATGAATCTGATTGCATTGATAGGGCCTCATCCCAACCCCAAGACTTCATCTCCTAACTACAATCCTAATGCAACTTGTGCTTATCATTCTGACAGTCCCGGGCATGACACTGACGACTGTTGGGCTTTGAAGTACAAGATTCAGAATTTGATTGATGCCAAGGAAATTGAGTTTGGTCCTCCAGAGGCCCCAGCATGATCACTGCTTCTATGCCAGCTCATTGAGATTGTGTTTGTTCCATTTTGAACTTTCAAAGTTGTAACCTTTTGTTATTCAAACAATTATCTTTTAATGTTAAACTCTGTTTCATTAATGCATTGCATATGTTTGTCTTGAATTCATCCATTCGTTTTCACTACTCTTATGCTTTTCTTTATGATATTTGACTCTTGATAAAAAGCTGCAAGCCTTTAGAGGGAGGATGACGAAACAATACCATAATCTCATACCGTATGCTTTTGAACAGACCTTGCTGATGATGTACAGGCATTTCTTTCAATTCCCAAACACTGGAGTTATAAGGAAGATAATCCCTAGTCAACCCCTTCGAGCCAAAGAAGTAGGAGTTTTCTGTTCTAAACAATCAAAACCTTTGATATAAACTTGGGGCAGGGTAGTATCTCAGTTAATTCAGAGAAAACGCGCATTGAAGTCGCAAGCTCTCAGTTCGTAACACAACGAACGACGTCGAAAAAGAAAGCATTCCTTTGGAATCAAAAGACAAGGGTGGTTCCCTACCACATAGACAGTCAATCTCTCAAAAGAGAAAAGCCCACCGAGCCACAACCTGCAAAGGAGGCTTAAAAAGCTGGGGCATCCCGCTGACTGTAATCTCGAAAACGGGAACAGTCAGGCAAAAGTTAGGGATAACAAATCAAAATCAAAATAGTGAGGTCATTACAAATCCTTAACAACATGAAAAATGTTGTAAAGAAAAAGAGAGATGATGACTGTCTCCCAATTCAATTGGTAAACCATCACCTAAAAGTCGTTCCAAACTCAAACAGAGTGCGACACACAATTAACTGATCTTAGGATTGAAGAACATCACGAAGAGCGGGTGGGTACAAATACACTTTGAGCCTTTATCCTTTGTTTCTTAAACCGTGAACCAAGCCACGTTACAACCCTTCAAAAGTCCTAATTGAAGCATGGGTTAGTTCGAAAGCATACTGTTACAAAAGGTATCCTGACTCCTGTAAAGCCTTGCTCTAAATCTTGTGTTGATTTGTCTTATGAAAATTTTTCTGCTAAAAAACGCATTTTTCAAAACTTCGAGACAAACATAAACTTTGCATTGCTTGAATATCACTGTTTGCATTTGGTTATTTGTTTGACAACGAAGAAATTCATACAGCGAATGTTTGGAGGAACGAAAACTCTCTCAGTGAACAAAATCACTTCAAAAGGATGACACTTCCAACGGAAAACCTCCTGTCAACAAGGGGCACGACATGTCGCCATCCAGTTAACCTAGGGCAGTCCAGGTTTCAACAGATCTTTCAAAGTTCAGTTAACCTGGGGCAGTCCAGTCAAGGTTTCAACAGATCTTTCAAAATTCAGTTAACCTGGGGCAGTCCAGTCAAGATTTCAACAAAATCTCTCAATTGCAGATTAACTTGGGGCAAGCCTCCCTCACCACCACTTAGGGCATTCGAATGTCAAAAGTGTTCAACAATTTTTCTCAAATCCAAGATGCAGTTTTACACGAACTCATCATCAGGCAACCCTACACCGGTTCCTTCTCAATTTCCAGACGAAGTCTTACGCGGACTCACCCTCCACAAGTAACCCTACACCGGTTCCTTTTCTTTCAGAAAAAGTATTACACGGATTTATCTCAAGGTAACCCTACACCGGTTCCTCCCAAAGTCTTACACGGATTTACCCCAAGGTAACCTTACCCCGGTTCATCCAGAAGTTTTACACGAATTTGCCCCGAAGAAACCCTACACAGGTTCTCTCTCTCCAGACGTAGTTTTACAAGGACTCATCATGAAGCAACCCTACACAGGTTCCTTCTCAAACTTCAGATGCAGTTTTACACTGACTCATCATGAAGCAACCCTACACAGGTTCCTTCTCAAAAACCCGATGCAGTTTTACACGGACTCATCGTCAGGAAACCCTACACCGGTTCCTTCTCAACCTCAGATGCAGTTTTACACGGACTCATCATGAAGCAACCTGTGATCGGTGGATCTGGAACTGACTGTTTAACGCTGGTTCGCGAAATGTCGCGGAAGCAAGAGTCGCCACCGTCTTTTATTTTCTCCAAATGGAAAGGACAAAAGCACAGAAAAATTCCTTAAAGAGATTGCTCTCGGTTCGGGAGGTAGATTATAGAAAGGGAAGGTATTAGCACCCTTTCTATCCATGGTTATCCATGGGCTCTTAGATACTTGCTCATTGTGTTTTCAAAAATGGTTTGTTTGCTTTTCAACTGTGGGTTTTAAAAAAGTTTCTTTGAAAATTCCAGTTCGACTCTTGTATCGGTCCTCAAGAGTGTTTGAAAAAATTGCTTTCGAAAGCTTTTTGAAAAGGTGTCGGTGTGAAAAGTATTTTGAATTTTGTTTTGAAATTAGAGCAAGTATCTAGAGTCGTCTACCTACCCTAAGGAATTAGGCTGTGTAAATGTCCTTAAGGTAGTGCCATCCCACCATTGAGAGGTAGGTAGCACCACCGTTGGAGGTGTTCGGGTCAATTTGAAGGTTTGGGACATGGTGATCACCAGAGCAATGGGAAGACACCTTAGAAGCTACCCTCATGCCAGGTTCCCGGATCATGAGGACTTACTAAGACATCCTTTACTCGACGATCACCTTTCGAGGCAAGGTAACAGTGAGGCGTACCCTAGGGGTGGTGTGTGATTTGTGTGTCAGATTCGTTTATTTTATCTTGTCATGTCATGGGTGATCTAGCGTTTGTTTTTATTTTTGTCCATTCATTCTTGCATGCATTTATTTACAGTTAAAAGAGTGCGGAAAAGGTAAAGATTCTAAGCTATTACAAAAGGCGCGGGTCCACATCGCCAAATTTCCAGGACCCGATTTAACAGAAAAATAAAGAATTAAAATAAAGTGCGAGAAATTAATATTTACATGGCTTTGGGAGAGGTACATGAATAATTATAAGAAACGAAGTAAAACGCACGAATTGAAATAAGATTAGAAACGAGGGCGTTGGACCCCTTTTTTAATGAAATTAAATTATTAGCAAATTAATTAAATTAAAGAAAAAGAAATTATTTTTTGGTTTTTTTTGTATTTATGAGAATTTGATGAAATTGAATTAAATAGAGAAATTAACCCTAATTCTAGTTTTTATATTTATTAAGAAAAAATATTAAAGTTAAACCTAAATTAATCTAATTAATTATATGGTGTTTAATTACAAAAATAATACTTAATAATTAATTATTGTGACAAGAAAAGGAAAAAGGATAAAACTTGATGCAAACCCTAATTCTACAAATTTTAGATTTTTATTGAAAAAATATTAAGATTAAAACTAAAATTAATTAATGCAATTTATTTACAAAATATATTAATTAAATAAAATACTTGTTTTTGTCTTTTTCCTGATTTTATATTGTTTTTATGATTTTATGAAAATAAATAAATCAAAGAATTAAAAGAAATTAATTAAAATAAAGAAAAGAAAAATATAAGAAAAGAATAAAGAAAGCAAACCCTAGGGGGGTTCAGTCCCCAAATGAGAGGTTTTGGCTAAGCAATTAGGGCCCAATGGCCTTTGGCCTGGCTGACTTTCCATGCTAGCGCGTAGCCTCTTTGACTCAAGTCCATGATGCTCCTTCAATTATGGCCCTGGGATTGCTCTTAGCATACGCGTGGCAGGCTGGATGGTGGGTTGCATGGTAAACCCCCTGTATTGAAACTGCATAGGATAATAATTGAAAGAAAAATAATATGAAAGGGTGGGGACCTGGGATCGAACCCAGGTCCTGGAGGTTACCACTACAATGCCTTGCCAACTGCTCCAAACGCGCTTTCTGTATATTAGATAACAAACAAATATTATAATATGAAACAACGCGTTAGTGGAGAATTAGCGCGAAATTTCAAATAGACCAATCGCTGCTAGCCACATAGTCATCTTCTTCATGGCTTTATTTTTTCCTGAAACGAAAACACAATCAGCAACGGTTTTGAACCGTCCCTATAGACACCCTATTGGAAAATAGCGATTAGCCCATGGGGCCTCATAAATTAGGCGCGAGGGTTCCGTTTTGATCGTCCAAGCACGCTTGTTTCGATAGTGGTATTCAGGTGTCTTAATTTTACCATATTACGAAACGCCCAAATTAGAGCTTGAAAAACCCTAATACTCATCCATGGCAAATCTTCATACAATGCTCAAAAACTTAATTCAATCACATGGTTAGTCTCAGAATCAGTCAAGGAACATAAATCAATAATCAAAAATTGTTAAAGATGCATGAATTGAGATGCACGAATATGAAATATTTTCTGTACAGGTTGCGGTCGTGTTACCAATTCAGGGCGTTAGGATGATTGATTTTGATTGGAAAACTTTCCTTGAAGCCCCAGGAAGCTAATGGAACAGATATTTGGCCTTGAATCGTCCTAAAACTCAGTTTTCAGTATTGGAGTTTTCTTGAAAAAATTCAAGTTTGCATATGGCTTTTCTGCGCAGCTGGGCCTCTAGGGGCACGAGGGTTAGCTTGCATATATATGTATCAATGATTTAGGTCAAAGAAATTGATCAAAAATCCATGAATTAATGAGAAGGATATTTGATTTTCAAGCCATAATTTTCCAAATCTTTTTCATGCTTTTTGGCTTCAATCACATCCAATCACCTTTGATTCTTTCCTAACCTGATTTGCACGAAATATTGAGTATATATCATGCATAAAAAGATTGAAAAACCTAGGTTTAGCATTTTTTATATATTTTAATTAATTAAATGAATTTCTAGCATTTAAAAAATCAAAATAAATAAAATAAAAATGATAAAAACTTCCCTTTGGGCCAAATGGTCGTGCACATGCCTTGGATGATGAATTGTGGAAGAAAAAGAGGCCCATTAGCAATTTTAGGTCATTTGAATCAATGTTGACTTTTCAAAATATCCAAACATTTCCCAACTTCCACAAGGCATAACTTGCTCAAGTTTTAAGCTTTTCTCATGTTCTTGGACATTTTGGAAAGGTCTTTGAGTCCTCTAACCAATGTCTTTGGTCCCATATCATTTTTATTTACCAATCTCAAGTTATGGCCTTTGACTTAAAGTCCCTTTTTGTTGACTTTTGAAAATGACCTATAATGTTGAAATTGATAACTTTTTGTGAGAGAATTTCTTGGACTTGAAGTATGAAGAGGGGTTGTAGGAAATGTCATTCTCTTCAAAATGAGCTTTGGATGGAATTTTTCTGATAATCCGTGTGAAAGTTATGCCTTGGTCAAGTTACAGTTGACTTTTTCAACTGTCCAAATATGGAAACTTTTGCATCTTGATGATTTTTGAACCAAACTTTGAGAATCATGATCAAGCATTGATCAAATGATGTTTGTGGCTTCAAAATGAGATGTTGACCAAAAATTTGAACTTTTGACTGTCAAATGACCATTTTGCCCCTACAGTTGACTGTAGTGCAATTAGGGTTTTGACTGTGCAATTTTGTGCTGAAAGTCTTGAAACTTGGTATGAGGATGCTTGACTATATTTATAGGCATGTGGGACTTGATTGGACCCTTGGAAACTTTATTTTCTTTGTCAGAACCAAAACCCTAATTTTGACTGTTAGGAGGCCCTTGAACTGTGCAACCCTTGGGGAGATTTTTGAACCTTTGACTTTGCAATTTTGAAAGAATATGGGAGGGCAAATTTTGGGGTACAACAGTTGCCCCTGTTCAATCTTCTTAGACCTGAGGATGCATATTGGCTGACGTGCCTTTCGTAATCCGAAGGTGGAAGATGATTGAACACTAGAGTGCCCAGAAATTTGCGCTCACATAGTAGCAGTGTGATGATGGGAATGGGCTTATAGATGCCATTTGGAGATTGATGAATAGGATGATGGGCTTATAGATGTCATGCTAAAATATGATGGAAGGTGGATGGGCTTATAGATGCCATCTGAGTGTTGATCGCGTAAGAGTTTCCTTAGCGAGAACTTGCATACCTGCAAAAAAGAAAAATGATTACCTGACCTGTTACAGGAGTGGTCTTAAAACTCTTTGTGTAGATGTGTCCTGACTGGTTACAGGAGCGGGATCTGGAGCTTCAAACGGTGATGAATGAACCAGGGATGGTTACTACCTCAACAGGAACGGTGAGAGAACCTTGGATGACTTTAACCTCAACAGCAATCGTTGAGAAAATCTTGGGATGATTACTACCTCCGCAGTATCGGGGAGAGAACCATAGGCGACTACAACCTCAATAGCAATCATTGAGAGAATCTTAGATAACTTCACTTCAACAGCAATCGTTGAGCGAATCTTGGATAACTTCAACTTCAACAGCAATCGTTGAGCGAATCTTGGGATTACCACCTCCGCAGTATCGGGGAGAGAACCATAGGCGATTACCACCTCAACAGCAAACATTGAGAGAACCTTGGATAACTTCAACTTCAACAGCAATCGTTGAGCGAAATCTGGGATTACCACCTCCGCAGGATCGGGGAGAGAACCATAGGCGATTACCACCTCAACAGCAAACATTGAGAGAACCTTGGATAACTTCAACTTCAACAGCAATCGTTGAGCGAAATCTGGGATTACCACCTCCGCAGGATCGGGGAGAGAACCATAGGCGATTACCACCTCAACAGCAAACATTGAGAGAACCTTGGATAACTTCAACTTCAACAGCAATCGTTGAGCGAAATCTGGGATTACCACCTCCGCAGGATCGGGGAGAGAACCATGGGCGATTACAACCTCAATAGCAAACATTGAGAGAACCTTGGATAACTTCAACTTCAACAGCAATCGTTGAGCGAAATCTGGGATTACCACCTCCGCAGGATCGGGGAGAGAACCATAGATAACTTCTACTAAGTCTTTATCAGAAAAATCTGTTTGGGGTCGATTTAACTAGACTAGAGAAGGCCTTGGACTGGATAAGAAACAGAGAATCTTAGGGTCGATTAACTGAACCGGTCTAGGTCTTGGAATGTCTTCAACTGGGTCTTTATCAGAAAAATCTGTTTGGGGTCGGCTTAACTGGACCAGAGAAGGCCTTTGACTGGATAAGAAATCTTTGGAGTCGATTTAACTGAACCGGTCTAGGTCTTGAAATATAGCTGAGAACTTAACTGAATCTTTTCCTGAAAGGTAAAGGTCAGTCATATGCAATGCATGATATGGGTCAAGCAATGATGTTCTCAACATAAATGAGATTTGTAAGATATGATGCGTACATGCATGCTATAATGATGTATGCGATGTTTATGAATATTATGTTTTCGTCTTAGGAGAATAAATCCTTGACGGGTGCCGGGAAGTCATATCCTGGGCTGATGTTGGAGAATGGATTTTGCTTCCGCTGGGGATTATAGTTGCAAGAATACCGGTAGGAGAAGATAACTCCGTTGGGGAATAGTCTTGGCGAATGGATTACTCTGCGGGGAGAAAAGTACTCTAGCGATCTTGCTGGGAAGCAAAACTCTATGGGGGGAGAGATACTTTGTTGAGCTGTTGATAATAACTTGCTGGGGATACCCTTGTTGTGTTGGAAGTGTTGATAGACTTCGCTGGGGATAACCCAGTTATATCCTGGTAAGGAAATAACTCTTTGAACAAAGCCGGGGGACGCGTTCGTGCTCTGCGAGGATAAGCTTCCAGAATCTACTGGGGATAAGCTTACTGCTTGGGGAGATGGATTCCAACTTTCCTGGGGAAACTGGGCTGGACTCTCCTGGGGAAGTTTTGAACTGTATCGGGAAGATGACTCCACTGAATGCTGGTATACCGCCGGGGAACAATCTTTAGACCAAGACTGTCGGGGATGCTTGTTAAGAATACGTATGTTGCTGCTGGGGAATGTTGAGATCTGCGGGCGGATACCCAACTTCTTAAGGTTTGATAATATAGCTTGGCTTGAGGAGAGTATACTGCTTGCTGGCTCACTCTCTGGGGAATTAAGACGTATTGGATATGTTCTTCAACGGAACCTATTTTGATACCTTGGAGGACAGAATAATCAGATTTCTTAGACGCTCTTTATTGCCCCTGTTTCTGAGATAGGAGAGGATACCTGTGGGGGTAACTGCCAAATCTTCTGGTAAGCAAGTGGCGAGATGTCGGGACATAGTCGTACGGTTTGATCCTTAACTTTTGTCTGGGCCGCCCTTTCGGGTTTTCAGTCCACCGGGATACCCATTTTTGCCCAAGCCGCCTTTTCAGGTTTTCGACTTGCCGGGTGTACAGATTTTTTCATTTTCATCCCTTATTTTTGCCCGAACCCTTTTGGTTCGCCGGGAAGCCCTTATTTTTGCCTAGGTGTGTCAACCTAGCAGGTCTTTGATTATGCGCAGTATTTTTTCCGACTATGTCCACGCTCTCAGGATGTAGGGAGGTGCCCCTGTTGTAGCGTTGTGTCGCCATACCAGAAGATCTTCGTTTGATCGTCCAATGCCCCAAGTGATCCAGATGGAGGTTTGCCCCTGGTTGTTTGGCATTTGAGAGATTCTCCGAATCTTGATTGGATTGCCCCAGATGATGGACCATGACCATGTCGTGCCCCTTGATTGGAAGTACTCTTGTTCACTAGGTATTCATCGTACGAATTTCCCTGCTGTTCAAACAAAAAGTCATATGCAAACAAAGTTATGTCAAAAATGCAAAGCTTATGTCTGTCTTGAAGATTTTGAAAATGCATTATTTTCATAAAACAAGTGAATGTTTGTAAAACGTGATGTCAACTCCGTATTTACCGCAGGCCTTAAGGAGTCAGGATACCTTTCGTAACAGTATGCTTTCGAACTAACCCATGCTTCAGCTAGGACTTTTAAGGGTTGTAACGTGGCCTGGTTCACGGTTTAAGAAACAAAGGATAAAGGCTCAAATTTTATTGGTACCCACCCGTTCTTCGTGATGTTCTCCAAACCTAAACTCAGCTGATCATGCATTAGACTTTGTTGGAGTCTTTGTTCTGATATTCTGGTGATGGTTCGAATATTGACAATTTATTTGGAATAGGCAGACATTTCCTTTTTTGTTGAGGGTTCGTAATACCTCTTTCTTTTTTGATTTCATTATCCCTATTTTTTTTGCCTGAACTGTTCTTTTGTGATTACAATCAGCGGGATGCCCCAGTTTTGTAAGTCTCCTTCATAGGTTTTGACTTATTGGGTTTTTATTTTTGAAAGATGACGACTGCCTGTCTTTACGATTGTTCAGAACCATCACTGTCTTTTGCTTGTTTTGTAAGGATCTCTTTGGTGCCATTTGTTATGCACTTGGATCAACTGAGAGACTACCCTGCCCCAGGTTATGATTAAGGGTTTTACATTTCGAAAAGAAAAACTCCTACTTCTTTGGCTCAGAGGGGTTGACGAGGGATTATCTTCCTTATAACTCCAGTGTTTAGGGATTGAAACAATGCCTGTACCTCATCAGCGGGGTCTGTTCAAAAGCATACTGTAAATTATGGTATCGTTTTCGTCATCCTCCCTCAAGAGGCTTAGAATTGTTAATTAAGAGTTGATCATCAGAAAAAATATGAAAATAATTTGCATTTAGTGAATACGAATATATTGTTTCAGAACAGACATATGCGATGCATTAATGAAATAACAACGTTTGATATGAATGGAATGTTTAAACAATCAAAAGAAAATTACAACTTGAAAGATTCTAATGAACAAAAATTTCTCAATCCTAGCCATGTTTTGGTAAGGGAGCAATGATCACATTGGGAGTCTCGGCGGGCTCGAACTCGATCTCTTTAGCATCGATCATGTTCTGAATCTTGTACTTCAATGCCCAACAGTCCTCAGTATCGTGCCCCAGGCTACCAAAATGGTAAGCGCACCTTGCTTCTGGGTTGTAGCTTGGAGAGGAAGTCTTGGGATTTGCAGGAGGGTTGATCACCGCAATCAGATCCATTTTCAACATATGCTGTAATGCTTGTGACAATGGCATGTGGATGTTGGTGAATTGTCTCTTAGGCTCGCCCGACCTGTTCTGATCAACCCGCTGTTTTTGGCGAGTTCGTTGTTGGACCTGTGAAGTAGTAGCAACTCGGGGAGGTCTATTCATTGGACCCGACCTTTGCCCTCTTGGAAGCTGTTCTATGACCTGGTCCCTGATTTGGGCTGGTTGCTTCATGCTTTGAGGAAGCTGACTGATCATGGCCCTCAGCTCTCCTTGCTCCTGAGCTAAACCTTGAATGAGGGCCCTTTGCCCCAGCATCTGGGTTTTCAATGTGTCTACCTCAGCTTGTAGACGTTTCAGCTGCTCGTCCTTGTCATCTTCAGGACTCTTTCTGATCAGATCCCCCATGAGGAGTGTCCTCAACTCTTCCTTCCCCTTGGATAGGCTTAGGAAGATCTCCTTGAACTGAGTCTCTTGAGTGTGGAGGTCCTGGTTATCTGGTTGGGGAGCCATTGCTGAAATAAACAGCGAACAAGGGTAAGTGACCTGCAACAAGGGTACCTGTTATGCAATGATGAGTATGACATGCATGTAATGTTTCCAAGGACCTCGCGGGGTAAACAAGAGAATTTGTTAGCATTTGGATCCGGTAGCTTGATTGAAGGAGCTGCATCTTGTTGAGAGTCCTTCTTCATGGGTCAAAGGCTCACCATATCCAGTGGGTCATAGCCTCTGACAACCTTGGCTAGAGGAAAATAAATCCCCTTTGCCTCTTGCCAGACATGTTGGTTCATCATGACCTGCATCACCAACCCTTGAGACCCTTGAAATGGGTTAGGATGTATGCAATGGTATGATGTTATGCTATGCATGGGGTAATGTAGGTAAACCCTGTTATGAGTCCCAATTAAGGACTATAAACAACCCCGGCAAGAAATTCAGTATACTTTGTTATGAGTCCCAATTAAGGACTATAAACAAAACCTGCAAGAAACTTAGTAAACCCTGTTATGAGTCCTAATTAAGGACTATAAACAAAACCTGCAAGAAATTTGGTAAACTCCGTTATGAGTCCTAATTAAGGACTGCAAACCAAAACCTGCAAGGAAATTAGTAAACCATGTTATGAGCCCCAATTAAGGACTATAAACAAAACCTGCAAGTAGTTCATGTGTCAGGTAACAAGCATGCAAGTAGTCAAGTACGAAGGCACACAAGTCACACAAGAGAGCCCTTAGAGTTTAGGCCAGCATGGGGGTCTGGGTATTACCCTCTTGAAGTTGGTGGGCTCAACCTGTCCTATCAGAAGTAACCGGGTTCTAAGGGTCCCAATATCATGGGATTGCTTTCATTGTTCATCGTTTCGATTTAGCCACTGAACTGGCGACCGAAATATTCCAGGAAAGCAACCCTCAATTGAGTGTAGTATCGAGTATCAACCAACCTCGGACTGCACCAAAGTCAGTTATCTCACTACCCTAAAGAGGCCAAGATAGTTCAATTAAGGTTCCTAAGGTCTGTTGATGCTTCTCGACACCACGCGGAGGCCCCGTACTCTCCTTGACTGAACTCAAGGGTTACCGGTACACACCAAAGTGCCACATCAACGTAGCAGACTACTTCAACCATGTCGGTATACCCCGCACAGTTCCCTCACAGCCTTGTTGCTACTTTCTAAGAAGGTATCCCCCAGATCCGGGTTAGGATCTATAGAACTCCCAAGTAACCCACAATTTAAAGCAAGCAAAGCAATACAATTGAAAACACAGTTATGAACTAGCCCTAAGGTACACCTCACTTTAAGTTTATGTCCCCAGCAGAGTCGCCAGTTCTTTGATCGGTGGATCTGGAACTGACTGTTTAACGCTGGTTCGCGAAATGTCGCGGAAGCAAGAGTCGCCACCGTCTTTTATTTTCTCCAAATGGAAAGGACAAAAGCACAGAAAAATTCCTTAAAGAGATTGCTCTCGGTTCGGGAGGTAGATTATAGAAAGGGAAGGTATTAGCACCCTTTCTATCCATGGTTATCCATGGGCTCTTAGATACTTGCTCATTGTGTTTTCAAAAATGGTTTGTTTGCTTTTCAACTGTGGGTTTTAAAAAAGTTTCTTTGAAAATTCCAATTCGACTCTTGTATCGGTCCTCAAGAGTGTTTGAAAAAATTGCTTTCGAAAGCTTTTTGAAAAGGTGTCGGTGTGAAAAGTATTTTGAATTTTGTTTTGAAATTAGAGCAAGTATCTAGAGTCGTCTACCTACCCTAAGGAATTAGGCTGTGTAAATGTCCTTAAGGTAGTGCCATCCCACCATTGAGAAGTAGGTAGCACCACCGTTGGAGGTGTTCGGGTCAATTCGAAGGTTCGGGACATGGTGATCACCAGAGCAATGGGAAGACACCTTAGAAGCTACCCTCATGCCAGGTTCCCGGATCATGAGGACTTACTAAGACATCCTCTACTCGACGATCACCTTTCGAGGCAAGGCAACAGTGAGGCGTACCCTAGGGGTGGTGTGTGATTTGTGTGTCAGATTCGTTTATTTTATCTTGTCATGTCATGGGTGATCTAGCGTTTGTTTTTATTTTTGTCCATTCATTCTTGCATGCATTTATTTACAGTTAAAAGAGTGCGGAAAAGGTAAAGATTCTAAGCTATTACAAAAGGCGCGGGTCCACATCGCCAAAATTTCCAGGACCCGATTTAACAGAAAAATAAAGAATTAAAATAAAGTGCGAGAAATTAATATTTACATGGCTTTGGGAGAGGTACATGAATAATTATAAGAAACGAAGTAAAACGCACGAATTGAAATAAGATTAGAAACGAGGGCGTTGGACCCCTTTTTTAATGAAATTAAATTATTAGCAAATTAATTAAATTAAAAAAAAGAAATTATTTTTTGGTTTTTTTTGTATTTATGAGAATTTGATGAAATTGAATTAAATAGAGAAATTAACCCTAATTCTAGTTTTTATATTTATTAAGAAAAAATATTAAAGTTAAACCTAAATTAATCTAATTAATTATATGGTGTTTAATTACAAAAATAATACTTAATAATTAATTATTGTGACAAGAAAAGGAAAAAGGATAAAACTTGATGCAAACCCTAATTCTACAAATTTTAGATTTTTATTGAAAAAATATTAAGATTAAAACTAAAATTAATTAATGCAATTTATTTACAAAATATATTAATTAAATAAAATACTTGTTTTTGTCTTTTTCCTGATTTTATATTGTTTTTATGATTTTATGAAAATAAATAAATCAAAGAATTAAAAGAAATTAATTAAAATAAAGAAAAGAAAAATATAAGAAAAGAATAAAGAAAGCAAACCCTAGGGGGGTTCAGTCCCCAAATGAGAGGTTTTGGCTAAGCAATTAGGGCCCAATGGCCTTTGGCCTGGCTGACTTTCCATGCTAGCGCGTAGCCTCTTTGACTCAAGTCCATGATGCTCCTTCAATTATGGCCCTGGGATTGCTCTTAGCATACGCGTGGCAGGCTGGATGGTGGGTTGCATGGTAAACCCCCTGTATTGAAACTGCATAGGATAATAATTGAAAGAAAAATAATATGAAAGGGTGGGGACCTGGGATCGAACCCAGGTCCTGGAGGTTACCACTACAATGCCTTGCCAACTGCTCCAAACGCGCTTTCTGTATATTAGATAACAAACAAATATTATAATATGAAACAACGCGTTAGTGGAGAATTAGCGCGAAATTTCAAATAGACCAATCGCTGCTAGCCACATAGTCATCTTCTTCATGGCTTTATTTTTTCCTGAAACGAAAACACAATCAGCAACGGTTTTGAACCGTCCCTATAGACACCCTATTGAAAATAGCGATTAGCCCCTGGGGCCTCATAAATTAGGCGCGAGGGTTCCGTTTTGATCGTCCAAGCACGCTTGTTTCGATAGTGGTATTCAGGTGTCTTAATTTTACCATATTACGAAACGCCCAAATTAGAGCTTGAAAAACCCTAATACTCATCCATGGCAAATCTTCATACAATGCTCAAAAACTTAATTCAATCACATGGTTAGTCTCAGAATCAGTCAAGGAACATAAATCAATAATCAAAAATTGTTAAAGATGCATGAATTGAGATGCACGAATATGAAATATTTTCTGTACAGGTTGCGGTCGTGTTACCAATTCAGGGCGTTAGGATGATTGATTTTGATTGGAAAACTTTCCTTGAAGCCTCAGGAAGCTAATGGAACAGATATTTGGCCTTGAATCGTCCTAAAACTCAGTTTTCAGTATTGGAGTTTTCTTGAAAAAATTCAAGTTTGCATATGGCTTTTCTGCGCAGCTGGGCCTCTAGGGGCACGAGGGTTAGCTTGCATATATATGTATCAATGATTTAGGTCAAAGAAATTGATCAAAAATCCATGAATTAATGAGAAGGATATTTGATTTTCAAGCCATAATTTTCCAAATCTTTTTCATGCTTTTTGGCTTCAATCACATCCAATCACCTTTGATTCTTTCCTAACCTGATTTGCACGAAATATTGAGTATATATCATGCATAAAAAGATTGAAAAACCTAGGTTTAGCATTTTTTATATATTTTAATTAATTAAATGAATTTCTAGCATTTAAAAAATCAAAATAAATAAAATAAAAATGATAAAAACTTCCCTTTGGGCCAAATGGTCGTGCACATGCCTTGGATGATGAATTGTGGAAGAAAAAGAGGCCCATTAGCAATTTTAGGTCATTTGAATCAATGTTGACTTTTCAAAATATCCAAAAATTTCCCAACTTCCACAAGGCATAACTTGCTCAATTTTTAAGCTTTGCTCATGTTCTTGGACATTTTGGAAAGGTCTTTGAGTCCTCTAACCAATGTCTTTGGTCCCATATCATTTTGATTTACCAATCTCAAGTTATGGCCTTTGACTTAAAGTCCCTTTTTGTTGACTTTTGAAAATGACCTATAATGTTGAAATTGATAACTTTTTGTGAGAGCATTTATTGGACTTGAAGTATGAAGAGGGGTTGTAGGAAATGTCATTCTCTTCAAAATGAGCTTTGGATGGAATTTTTATGATAATCCATGTGAAAGTTATGCCTTGGTCAAGTTACAGTTGACTTTTTCAACTGTCCAAATATGGAAACTTTTGCATCTTGATGATTTTTGAACCAAGCTTTGAGAATCATGATCAAGCATTGATCAAATGATGTTTGTGGCTTCAAAATGAGATGTTGACCAAAAATTTGAACTTTTGACTGTCAAATGACCATTTTGCCCCTACAGTTGACTGTAGTGCAATTAGGGTTTTGACTGTGCAATTTTGTGCTGAAAGTCTTGAAACTTGGTATGAGGATGCTTGACCATATTTATAGGCATGTGGGACTTGATTGGACCCTTGGAAACTTCATTTTCTTTGTCAGAACCAAAACCCTAATTTTGACTGTTAGGAGGCCCTTGAACTGTGCAACCCTTGGGGAGATTTTTGAACCTTTGACTTTGCAATTTTGAAAGAATATGGGAGGGAAAATTTTGGGGTACAACACAACCCTACACAGGTTCCCTTTCAAACTCCAGATGCAGTTTTACACAGGACTCATCATGAAGCTACCCTACACAGGTTCCTTCTCAAAACCCGATGCAGTTTTTACACGGACTCATCATCAGGAAACCCTACACAGGTTCCTTCTCGAAACCCGATGCAGTTTTACACGGACTCATCGTGAAGAAACCCTACACAGGTTCTTTCTTTCAAATTCAACACATCTCCAGTCAATTACCCATCCTACCTCCAAATGGCATCTGTAAGCCCATTCCCGAGATCAAGTGCCTACGGCAATCAGAAGGTTCTTGCAATCCCCAGCCTGAGAACCTTCCGGAATCTAATTCCCCTCAGCATCAAGTTTCAATATCCCCAGCGAAGCTAAAACTTCCAATTATCAATCCCCAGCGGAGCCAGACTAGTGAACCTTCTCCCCACAGAGATACTTCCCGCCAAACTGAAGATTCTCAGTCTTACCTCCCCAGCATGAGTCTATTAGATTGGAACTCCCCAGTAGAAGTCATCAGAAATTCCCAGAAGATTGGTATGCAACCCAAGCTCCTTATTCCCCAGCAACAACCAGGAATTATTTTCCCCGGCAGCAGTCAAGATTCTTTTATCTGCAGCCATCCAGGACTCATTTATCCTCAGCAAGATAGCTCATCATCTTGCATGCGCATTCATCACATTCATGTCATAAACATTGATGTCACATACATTATGCATCATAACATTGCATACAACTAACCCTTTTCCTTTTCAGGTAAGATCAGTCGACAGACAAAGATCATCTCCCAAGATTCATCCAGAAATAGTTCAGATGTGACCCGGATACGGCGACATTCTGATACTTATTCCAGATTCACTCAGATGCAGTTTTACACGGACGCATCATCGGGAAACCCTACACCGGTTCCTATTCAACTTCAAGACTTCTGAAAACAGTTCACGGGTTCTCCAAGTAACGGATGTTAACCTATCACTTGTTCAGACTCCTCTCAACTTTTGAAAACAGTTTACGGACGCTTCCCAACAACGGATGCTGCTCTATTGCTTATTCAATCTCAACTCCTGAAAACAGTTCACGGATTCTCCAGACATGGATGTCAATCTATTGCTTATTCGGACCCCCAATTCATAGATGTTCCAAAGCATGGGTGCCTTTCTGATACTCGTCCACTCACCATTGACATACAGTTCAACATTACCAGATGGCATCTATAAGCCCATCCTCCTACCAGCAGTTTCCAAATGGCATCCTTAAGCCCATTCCCAGATGGCATCTCTAAGCCCATCCCCCGACAAGATTCTATCGCATCAGATGGCATCTTTAAGCCCATTCTCAGATGGCATCTTTAAGCCCATCACCAAATGGCATCTTTAAGCCCATTCACCTCTACCATCACATCACCGAGTGCAAATTTTCTGGGCACTTTTGTGTCCAATCTTCTTTTACCTTCAAGTCGCGAAAGGCCAACTTGCCAATCTAACTCTTCAGGTTCAAGAAGATTGAACAGGGGCAACTGTTGTACCCCAAAATTTGCCCTCGCATTTTTCCTCAAGAAATCACAGCTTCAGGCGTTTCCTGATTTCTCAGATTGGCTCAAGAATCGGTCAAACGGACTTTTCTCGTCAGCCAGACGCAATTAGGGTTTTACTGATTCTCAGGGCTCTAGAATGTTTCAAACAATTGGCTTAGGGTTTTGGTTGATTTTGGCTCAACTTTGATCAGGCGAACGCTCTTTGGAATTTAATCAGGAATTAGGGTTTTTGTGGGCACGTTCTCGGAAGGATTTAAATTCTACGATGCTTTGCAAGTTATTCCGAGATTTGGTTTGAATTCGCATTGTTTGACTTAATCAGTAAAAGAATGCATTTGGATTGAATTCACATTTGTTTGTTTGAACCAGTCAAAGGATACATTCAGTTTGGATTTGCAGTGTTGGGTAAAAATCAGTGAAAAGGGAATGCGCCTGATCAGTTTGTTTTGATTAACTGTTGCTTTGCTTTGGATGTTGGAAATGCCAGGTTTAACTGATCAAATGGCTAAAGCATTGTTTATTTAAATTATTTATTATTCTGAGATTAAGTGATTTGGAATTTATTTTTTCAATTATCTTAATTCAAAGAATTTTAAATAATAAATAAACAATAAAGGATAAAAAAGAATTAATTGGATAAAAACCTTTTATTTACTTTTAAATTATTCGTACAATTATTGTTTACAATTTGTTTACAACAATAATTTTACAGTAATTTAAACTTAAATAAAAAAGACTATCCTAAACATTCTTTTCTAATCTTCAATTCTTCATCTGCTATCCTTTGCTCCAGTGCTCCATTTTATTTTATTCATCTGCAAAAGAAAAAAGGAAAGTCAATAACAGATAAATAAAAGACAGATATAAAATTCATCATTAAGGGCCACTGATTGGGATCAGTTAACCCTCTCTGCAAATCGCGGGATTTCTCCCGGTTCACAAAGAGGGACGAATTTTTATTTGCTAAAATGCACAAGTCAAATTATCAAAATGCATAGTTCAAATCTCAAACAGCACTGCACAGTTCAAACCAAACTAAAAGTTCAAACTAAAAAGTTCAAACTAAAAAGTCCAAACTGAAAAATTCAAACTTGCTGTCAAACTGCACAAAGCTACCAAAGCTGTCAAAAAGAAGATTTGAAAGGATACAAAGTACAAGAAGCTGTCAAGAAGGGACAAATATGCAGAGGAAAATTGATATGCAAGCAAACTACTCATTTTCATCATTTCCCAAAGAAGTGGCCCTTTCAGAAAGTACAAAAAGCATAAACAATATTTAATGCAAACTGTACTGAGAGAGAAGAAAAAGAGAGCAAAGAAAGCAGGTTTAGGCTTGAGGCAGGAAGAAAAAGAATATAAAACAAACTGAACACAGTACAGTAAAGGAGGACAGAGACAAACCAATACACCACAAAGAAAGGCAAAACCTGCTGGACAAAAAGGCCAAGCCTGCTGAACCTGTAAAAAGAAGAGAGAACAAACTATCCAAAAGCCAACAGAAGTTTGAAAACTCAAAAACCATAACCAAAGCCTTCCAGCCTTAAACCAACAAGCATAACCTGTCAAAGGTCCAGCCTTAACCAAAAAACAACAAAAACCAGTTCACTACAAGCATACCTGCTAAAGCCATTAACCTACTGAAGCTCTAAACCAGCCCAAACGCATAAACCAGAAACATAACTATCAGAACCATTTCAAACCTGCTACCATAGCCATTTTCACAACCATCATACCATATGGCCTAAAAACCATTAACCTGCTATCTCCTAAACCATATCAACTTATTCCATAACCTGTAAAACACAAATCTTGGCCTAAACCAGATGCTAAGCATAAACCATATCAGAACCATATGGTCTAAAACCACAAACCTGCATCACCAAAAATCAAAACCAATGTCCAATACCAAGCCTCAGAATACATCATCACAGGCGTAACGAAAGGCAACTGAAGGCAACCCAGCAAAACATATAGTAACAAGGCCAGAAAGAGAGGAAGAAACTAGTCAAAAAATATTTTTTTCAACAGTAGCATTCAAGCGTTCAAAGCAACAGATAGGAGAAAAGAGGAAAAGAATCATATACGCCCAAAACCTCAGATCATATCATCAAGGCAACATTGAAGCATACAGAGGTGAACCAAAGGAAGAAGAAGAAAGATACAAATACAGAGTACCAGGGTCAAGTAGCTAGCAAGCATCGCGCGTTTCCCCTTTGCCTTGGCCTCCTAAGCGTATCGCCCTCAACCCTCCTCCTCAATCTCCAGGTAACGGTCGTTTTTCTTTCCTTTTTCAATACCTCAAAAATAATCATGTGAAAAACGAATAAGAATCAGAATAGATGAAAATCATAAACATGCAATCGTAACCAAAACCTAACGATTTGAAAGATAACGTTCGTACCGTGAATCCGTGACTGCCGCCCTAACGCTTTGACCGGAGGGAAGAGGAGGTTGAAGACTGCTGGTGGCCATTAGGGCGAGAAAGCTTAGGCAAGGCTCGGACGAAAGCAAGAGACGAAGAGATGAATCACGAGAACGATAAAGAACGTACGGCCGCTCTCAAAACCCTAAGTCCTCTTCTGAAAACAAAATGTGAGAACCCTAAAACTTTGCGTTTCAAACGAGTGGGCCTAATCCATTTCAACCACGCCTAAAGCCCACTGCGTTCCAGATAGCACCCCCCCTCATTTCTTTTCTATTTGGGCCATAACCTCCCTAAGGCCCGTCCTAAAACTTAACCTTTTTTTAAGTATAAAACTTTTTTTTCTTTTGTTAATTAAATTAAAAAAACATAACCTTTTTTTACACTAACAATATTTTTATATATAGCATAATATAGAAACTTATACAAATAATATATTTTTTTCTCTATAAATAAACTTACATTTTCTTTTATTTTTCTATACATAGAATATATAATTTTTCTTAAGATTAATACTTAATTTGTACATTAATACTTTAACACTTTTAAAATATATTTTTCAATATACACAAACTTTAAAACATTTAATTAAAATACTTATTAAACAATATACAAGAAAATACAAAAGACTAAGTAAATAAATATTTAATTATTTTCATTTAAGTTAAAACAATACTTAATACACATTCGAATTCACATTTTCCTAACCTGTAAATAATTACATACGCATATGCACGTACACTTACACAATATACTTACATTTGATACATTATACATTTGCTCATATTTGTATATTCGTTACATTTACATTTGATCGCAAATTCGATTTGGTTGTAACTTATTGGACATTACATTCCTAAAGTCTCATCCCCATTTGTAAATTTGTACCCCCACTCCCGGATACTTATTTTGTAATAGCGTAGACTTTAAATTCCGCAATTTACCGCTTTCGAATTATACCATGGTTAGACCTAGGGTTTGCATGTACATAAAATCAAACGCTAGATAACCTAATACAAGACAAATACATGAAATCAATACACAATCACACTTGCACCCTCTAGGGTAATCCCACATGTTGCCTTCCAAAATGGGCCATGCTTGCACGTCGAGTATCTTTGGCAAAACAAATTCAAATGATCATAAGTCCCTCGATGACGCTTTCGAAAGTTGCCTAAATGGAATGATCATAGTCCCTTCAAAGCAAATTGCCAAAGACACTTGGCACCATTGCATTCATGGTCCATACGATGACCCGCGCCCGTCCCGTTAAACATCCTAAACGCAAGATTGTCCACCAAATTCAATGGTGGAACAAAATTGTTAAAAAGGGTTGAAAACATAGAGAAAACCTTTGAGTACAATAGGGTAGACAAAACTCTTAGTTACTTGAGATCAATTTGCAAAAACACTTGCCTTCTTTTCAAAAACCACATTCCACAAACACTTTCAAACAAACTCTCAAAAACATTTTGAAACATCTTTTCGAAAAGATACACACCTTCGTATATACTCAAACACGAGTCATTACGTTGGTTGCCTAAGACAAGGCATCTTCTTCAAAAACATTTTCAAAAACACACGCACACACACCACAATTTCAAAGCAATCAAAAATAAAGGCAAGTGATCTAAAAAACCAAGTAACTAAGAGCCCATGGATAACCATGGATGAAAAGGGTGCTAATACCTTCCCTTTTCATAATCTACCCCCCGAACCCACGAAATATATCAAAAGGTTTTTGCTGTGCTTTTTCAACCTTTCCTTTAGGATAAAATAAAAAGTCGGTGGCGACTCTTGCTCAACCGAACAAGTGCGAATACAAACGCAAAACTCATAGTCAGTTCTCCCACCGTATCACAGTTAGCTTCTGGGAAGGTCCAGGAATCGCTTAGGAATGCTGGAAGGCCTTGAATTATCCTCTAGGGTAGAGATCAGATCACCACTTTTTTGCCAAAATTTTGAGTTTGTCTAGGGTTCTTCACGACTGCAACCTCTTGTGTTTGTGCCCTGCTTTGTTCATTATATATCCCTAAGTGAATTAGGGTTATAAAAATAGCTAGCATCTTTGCAACTTTTGAAGATTTGATTTGGTTTTCATGTTGTATGATATCCTTCCAAATTTGGCCTAATCATGCCATTCTTGTGCCAATTAACTTTGATTCTATTTGATCTTGATATGCCGGCATAATGAGCTTGTGATTCTATCCAAAAATCCAATCAAAACAAATCTTTGCTATTATTTACCATTTATTTGATTTAATTCAATTTTTAATTAATAAAAATCAAAATAAAATAAATAATGAAGCAAATAAAATGTGAGTGAATATTTGGGTCGTGGACCATGTTATAAGTGAGGTGCAAACATAAAAGGTTAGGCCCATTTGGCAAAAAAATGCAATTTTGAGCATTTTTTACTTTTGGCAATTTTGCAAAAATGGTCAACTTTGACAAGGCATATCTCTTCCAATTTTAACCCTAGAGAGGTGTTCTTGGACTTTTTAGAAAACTTAGGATGTCCCATAAATAACCCTTTTAATATCATCTCAATTGGTTCTTCCATGTTCATGTAAGAAGCTTTGATCCAAAAAGTGTTTTTGTTGACTTTTCAAAAGGACCTATAATGTGGAAATTCATATCTTTTTTGTGAGTGCATATTTTGGACTTGAGGGATGAAAATTAGTTGTATGTAATTGCATCCTATTAAAAGTGAGCCTTGGATGGAAAATTTCTGATAAAGTATGAGGAAGTTATGCTTGGTCAAAGTTTGGTTGACTTTTCCTGAGAAACCCTAACTTAGCAACTTTTGGGTTTTGAGGAATTTGGGGCATTCCTTGAGGATGACCAAAATATTGAAGTTTGACTATATGTGGGCCATAGTTGACTTTTGACCTAATACAGTCGATTCTCAAGCATCTGAGCAGTTTACTGAGCAAACTTCTTGTGCAAGGCTTGAAATTTGACATGGAGGGTCTTGAGAACATATTAGGACCAAGGAGAGAATATGAAGTCTTTGGAGTCCCCCCATATTGATGGAAATGGAAACCCTAGTTTAAGATACATTGCCTTAAGAGAGAGTTTGTCTGGTCAACTCTTGGGCAACCTTGAGCAAATTGAGGACCTCTAGGAGTGTGTTTTGAGTAAAATGAGAGGGCAAATTTTTGGGTACAACAACTTCATTGGATCCATGGTGTTGAGTCTAACTCCATAAAAATGGATGAATGATTTTAATAATAGTTTGATTAAATTTTAATTCAAATGTGGTTTGTATATTCTTTCTCACCCCTCTTTATCTTATCCATTTCTTATTGCACTAAGTGTTATTGGAGTATGATCTCTATATCATGTCTCAAAACAAATGGTGCATATATTTCTATTGACCGACCTCAAAATAGGTTGGACTTCTATATAAGTCCACTTACGATTGCTTAACATAGCGCTAAATTTTGTCCCGATTCGAATAAATGATCATTCATGGCCCAAACCTATGTTTGCAAGCCCAGGAATGTTAATTTGATCTCTTTGATCCAATAACCTTGAGATTCATTGTGTGGAGGCTTTGGTTCTACCAATCCTCTAATGGATCTACATTACTTTTGGTCAACGCGGATCACTTAAACAACATTGATCATTAAATGGTACTTTTGAGGATTCAAAAATAGATGATATACTTGACAAAAAGCAAATGCAACTTGTTGTGTGGAGGCTTTGGTTCTACCAATCCTATAATGAGTTCAAAATTCAAGTTTCAAGATGGTCATCCAACTAACCACTAATTTCTAATAATTGACTTTATTTTTGTGTTTTCATTTTATGCACTTTTATTTTATGCACCATTTACTTTTAGCATTTACATTTCATGCTATTTTTTATCTTTTCTCACTTGAGAATTTATATTCTTGTCATTTTTATTTTGCTCACTTGAGCTTTTATTTTATTTTTGAAGACACTTAATAATAAACATGAACCATAAAAAACTTTAATGATATTTGGACTATTTGGTTACTATCCTTAGCATTATGGAGCATTGGACTTCTTGGACTTAGGATTAGAAACCCTTGGCCTATGTTGGAGACCTTGTGACCTTAATTGATGTTTTGTCTGGAGTTCTTGAGATTTACTTCAAGACATTGGGTTGTTTGTTTGTTTTGTGTGCAACTTATTGTGATTGCATACTTTGTTTGTAATCTGGAATCCACTTGTATACAGTCGTTACTCTGCCTAATTTTTGCGAAGACTTAATACACCTAAAGTTTGGTTCTCTCAAGAGGTCTAGTATCTTTGCTTACTTGGTTTCAATCCAAAGAATGGGAATTCTATATTGACTCATAATGTTAAGTATTGGCTTCTTGTTGGTTATATGGTCCTTATCCCTAGCTTTTACCTTATGCTCTAGGATAATCTCTTCTTCTCCTTCCATCTTCTTTAATTTCAAAAATCTTCTTCCTCCTTTTGAAAATTCTTATTGTTTTTTAAACTTGAACCACTTTCATAATAAACTTGGACTTATGTCCATGCATTTTCAAAACATTTTCATGAATAAACTTCAATCAACTTAATAATACCTTGACATTTTTTGTGAGAAGACTAAAAGTCAACTAATCTCATTTCAAACCATTTTGCCACTTTGGCTTTTTATTTTAAAACCTTTCTCAAAATATGGGACTCTTGTCAATCCTTGTAGTGATGCAAACAACTATACTTCTATAATATGTAGTGAAGTGAGATATTTTCCACTTGGGTGTTGAGTAAGGCATTGTTGATTTTAAAATCCAAGCCATATCCTCCACTTTGAGAAGATGCAAATTCTCCTTTCTCATGATTGTGGGTAGTAAGTATGTTTTCCACACGAACAATGACGATGATGTCTTATCTCATAAAATTAACCAACACACTTGTGTTTTAAAATTTTAAAAGAGGAACTACGTGTACCCTGATCCCCTATTGCACGGAAGGTGGTACATAGGTACTAAAGGTTCACAACCGAGGCGGGTGCAAAAATCAAAAAATATATATTTCTTTTCTCACCTCCACCATCTATTTTTTATACAACATTTTATAGCCAAAATATACATATTTTTCAAAGAGGTTCCTGCGGAGTACCATAGATGTTTAGGGTGCTAATACCTCCCCTTTGCATAACCAACCCCCTTACCTTGAATATTTCCCCCTCTTTTTGGGTTATTCGCTCTTTTCCCATTCCTTTGGAAACAATAAAGCGCAGTGGCGATTTTTATTTTGATCTGTGTAAGTCTAGTCAATCCAATGGCTTAGTCTTAAACATTTCTACCGCTACAGTATGATGTCCATCTTCTCTGATTTTCTAGATGGCATGATTGAAGTTTTTATGGATGACTTCTCCGTCTATGGAGAAAGTTTTGAAGGATGTTTATCGAACCTTGAAATGGTACTAGAAAGATACGTAAGTGTCAATCTCATGTTAAACTGGGAAAAATGCAACTTCATGGTCCGACAAGGAATTGTCTTAGGGCATATAGTATCCGATAAGGAAATTCAAGTCGATAAAGCAAAGATAGAAGTTATAGAAAATATTCAACCACCCAAAACTGTTAGAGAAATAAGAAGTTTTCTAGGACACGCTGGTTTCTATCGATGTTTCATTAAAGATTTCTCTAAAATAACCAAACCTCTAACCGAACTGCTGATGAAGGATGCTGAATTTATTTTCACCAACAACTGTTTAGACGCGTTTACAACTCTAAAAAAGGCATTAATTTAGGCACCTATTATGCAACCTCCTGATTGGAACAAACCATTCGAGATAATGTGCGATGCCAATGATTATGCCATAGGCGCGTTCCTAGGACAAAGAAAGGATAAAAAGCTTCATCCGATTTACTATGCAAGTAAAACCCTAGATCCTGCACAGATGAATTACGCCACCACTGAAAAAGAATTTTTAGCTGTTGTGTTTGCTTTAGATAAATTTCGTTCCTACTTAGTAGGAGCACGAATAATTATCTATATTTACCACGCTGCAATTCGGTACCTCTTGAGTAAGAAAGACACCAAACCAAAATTACTAAGGTGGATCTTACTTCTACAAGAACTCAATTTAGAAATAAAAGATAAGAGAAGCACCAAGAATGTAGTAGCTGACCACCTATCCAGAATAGAAGGCATCAAACCAGATCATATTCCCATCAATGATGATTTTCCTTATGAACACCTTGTAGCCCAATTAGAATTAGACAGTATTATAACTGAGTACCCTGTAACTTATAAAGACAAGAACACAAACGAAATTATGGAAGCAATATCCACCACAACCATATTTACGTAGATTTAGTCAACTACTTGGTTACTAGAGTACTTCCACCTGATATGTCTTATCAACAAAAGAAGAAATTCTTTCATGACCTTAAACATTATTATTGGGACGAGCCTTTGCTTTTCAAAAGAGACACCGATGGTATTTTCCGTTGATGTGTACCCGAAAATGAAATCGAAAATATAATTTTCCAATGTTATGTCGCTCCCTATGGAGGACATGCAAGTACATCAAAGACTTGCGCTAAGATATTACAATCTGGCCTCTATTGGCCTAATCTTTGGAAAGATGCCCATATCGCGGTTAAAAATTGTGACCAATGCCAACGCACTAGAAACATCTTTAGACGTGTTGTACCCCAAAATTTTCCCTCTCATGTTTTTCCAAGATTTCCTCTTGCATAGGTGGTTACAAACCTTTGCCTAAGGAAAAGGAAAATTTTCAAATGATGGTTAAGTATCCTTCGATTGGAACCTATAAAAGGTTCTTCGATTGGCATCTACAAAATGCCCTTCGATTGGCATCTGCAGAAGATCATTCAATTGGCATCTGTAAAAGGTCCTTCGATTGGCATCTACAAAAGGTCCTTCAATTGGCATAAGGCCTTTCGATTGGCATTTCCAACAAGGCAACTTTGACGGGCATCTTAAATAAGGTTGTTTTTTGTTATAGCGTATAAAGTGCATTTCGACAAACATGTTAACCAAGTGATGTTTCGATTGATATATCAACAGGGCGATATTTTGATTGTCCAAGTTAGAGAAAATAAGATCAAAAAGAGCAAGAACTGATAGGGTTCCAGAAGCCCTGATGATGGGCATTCGAATTCATGCAGATTGGAGAGGATAACTCTGAGCCTTTCTGCAGACTATGGTTCAAACGTAGAAGCTCTGATGCTGAGAATATGAGCAATTCGAATCAAGATGCAGAGCCATCGAAGGGAGCAAGGCTTAAGATTTAATCTAAGGAGTCGTGATAACGAAGTTGGTGCAATTCGAATTCAGAGCCTTCGAAGGAAAACAAATGTTCTGATGAGGGAAGTTCTGAGCAATTCGAATCAGGACTTAGAGCCATCAAGGAGTGTAGAATAACACTTCGATTACACAATAAGACAACGCTTCGATTGGACCAAGTTCAAAGCCATCGAAGAGAGCAAAAATATAAGGAACCAAGATGAAAGCCTTAAGCCAAATTCGAATAAAACACCTATCCTAACCTGTCCAGGTTCACCTAAAATTCAAAATGGCATGTTTTCCTTGCAAATATGGCAAGAATTCAATGTTGATCATGGATTTAATTCTTGAGTTAAAGGCCAGATTCTTACCTTGTTTGTCCACAACTCCACAAGAGCTGATTCAACCAGGGTGATTCTCTTTAAATCAAGCAATCGAAGCAGAGGGTGGCTTAATTGAAGGAGCTATGACATCGAAGCTAGTGCAATTCGAATTAGAGTTCAGAGCTTTTGAAGGAAACAATGCTCTAACGAGGAAAGCTCTGAGTAATTCGAATTAGAGCTTATAGCCTTCGAAGAGAGCAAACTCGAAGGGAAATGGATCTGCAGGGGCAGGTCAGCTTTCGATTTTCATCATATTGGAGGCCCAAACAACTTATAACAAGCTGGCAGTAGCGCATGAAAATAGATTGGCACTTGATTGAATCAAATATAGCAAGTTTTTATGAAGAAATCAAATCAAATCTCTTCATCATAATGGACCAAGATTTGATACACAAATGTTGACCTAAATTCCCTTGTTTATATAAACCTCATGACCTCAGAGAAAAAACACACGGAGACACAGACAGAGACTACCTCAGAAGAAAATGCAGCCTGCCCCATGAGGTTCCAGAAAGTTGCACAAAATTTCCAAAAACTGTCAAACTCAAAGCTGATTTTGCAAGCAACCTCCGTCCAGACTAACACCTGAATCGTGTTCCTAGGGTTCACACAGAACCATCCCTCATACAATCCCCCTGTTGGTAATTTTATCTTTGATCTCAAACTTGTTAAATATGATTTAAATTCATGTCGAACATATATACATATTGCTGCTAACGTTCATGTTTGTTTGAGTGTGTTACATGTGAGCAAAGATGTCGGATTGAGATCGTGCCATTGTTGGGGCACGATATGAGCTTACCTTTGATTCTTACAGCTTTAGTTTATCTTCAATGGGTAAACACCATAGGGGCCCACTGAGCACGCAGATTTGATATTTAAGTTAATACTGTGTTTTTTTGTTTCTAACATAATATTGTTGTTTCGTTTGCACCAATGAATGGAAATATTTCGACCATGTGGATGAGGAAGATGCGCTGCAACGAAAAGGACCTAGGTTCGACACCCAGGTCATAAATTTTGTGTTTTTCTAACAAACCTCCTTGCAGATCCAGTATCCCAGATCAAAGGATGACGCATCCAGATCGAATGCCTCATACGCGCAGTCTCTCAGGCACCTTCGATCAGCCCTCTAGATCGAAAGGAAACCCAAGCCTCTTCGATCCAAGCCTTACTTCCAAGAATGCACCCTTTTCATTTACTGTTCTTACCTTTCGATTTTGTCCTTTCTTTGGGTTGTTTGTCCTTACTTCTTCTAAGCTTTAATTAACATTAAAAAACCACAAAAACATTAGGCTTAGCTTTTTATATTAAATTAATTTTGTCAATTAATTAATTAATTATTTTAATATTTTCTTAAAAAAACTAAAATTTAATATACTTAGGATTTTTAATTCAATTTCTTTTCATAACAAAAACAAACAAAAAAATTCCTTTCACTTAGGATTTTAGACGTATTTTCAATTCATGCACGCGTTTAAGTACCCTGTCAGAGGGAAGATTGTCACTGTGCAGGGAGAGGAGGAGTATATGGTTAGTCATCTGAATTCCTTCCGGTATATTGAGATGGACGGGGAGTTTATTGAAACCCCCTTTCAACATTTTGAAGAGGTACCTCAAACATTGGCAGCAGCAGAAACAGTGGTTGAAGAGGATTTTCCTTTGAAGATGGCTTCCCTGAAGGACGCCCGGGCTGTAATCGAGAAAGGTGAATGTGCTAACTGGGGCAGGCTCCCTGATTTCACTCCTAAAACTGACAAGTTTGGACTGGGTTTTACTGCAGAGGCTCAGAGGGCTGTGCGCAAAGCTAGGATCGGAAGACCTCCTGTGCTCATCACCAATCCAAGAGTGAATGCTATTGGGGATGAAGATGAAGTGGAAGAATCGGAGTTCGATAGCTGGATCTACCCGACGACTGATGGTGGATTGACCAATTGGACCGCAAAAGATCATACTCCTGTTACTTTTGTTACGCAGTAATGAACTTCTTTGTTTTGGATTTGTAATAAACAATGAATTGAAAACTTTATGGCCCGGTGTCTTACCCGGGGCACCGTTGGCTTCATTTGTGAGGGCTTATAACTGTCATTTCCATATATCATGAATAAAGATCTTGGACGTTTTCTCGCATTTCAAATCTTATGCTCCTTTTCTTTCTTTCCTTTCTTTATATATTGCAAAACAGCTGTATTTACACACACTCACTCATACAGGTTTCAATCCACTCTGGATCTCACTGGTAACGACTCTGCTACTGCCAGTTATGACTTCGAAAATCCGATCAACTTAGCCGAAGACGAAGGTGAAGATGATTGCGAAGTGCCTGGCGAGCTTGCAAGACTGTTACTCCAGGAAGAGAGGGCAATTCAACCACATGAAGAGCCGGTGGAGACAATAAATCTGGGTACTGAGGCAGATAGAAAGGAAGTTAAGATTGGTGCCAACCTGGAGCTCAGCGTGAAGCAACGGTTGACTCAGATGCTACATGATTATGTGGAGATCTTTGCCTGGTCCTACGAAGACATGCCTGGGTTGGATACCGACATTGTAGTCCATCATTTGCCTACCAAGGAAGACTGCCCTCCGGTTAAACAAAAGGTCCGCCGTATGCGTCCCGAGATGTCCGAGAAGATCAAAGCTGAGGTTATGAAACAGTTTGATGCCGGGTTTCTTGCAGTGACTTCTTACCCTCAGTGGGTTGCTAATGTGGTGCCGGTACCAAAGAAAGATGGTAAGGTCAGAATGTGTGTCGACTATAGGGATCTGAACAGGGCCAGCCCCAAGGATGACTTCCCTCTACCTCACATTGACGTCCTGGTTGACAATACTGCTCAGCATAAGGTGTTCTCCTTCATGGATGGCTTTTCAGGGTATAATCAGATCAAGATGGCTCCTGAAGACATGGAGAAAACTACCTTTGTCACTCAGTGGGGTACCTTCTGCTACAAGGTCATGCCTTTTGGACTGAAAAATGCTGGGGCAACCTACCAACGTGCCATGGTTGCTTTATTTCATGACATGATCCATCATGAGATTGAAGTGTATGTTGACGATATGATCGCAAGGTCCCAAACTGAGGAGGAACACCTTGACCATCTGCAGAAGTTGTTTGACCGTCTGAAGTTGTACAAGCTGAGGTTGAACCCGAATAAGTGCACCTTCGGGGTTAGATCTGGAAAGTTGCTAGGCTTCGTTGTAAGTGACAAGGGCGTTCAAGTGGACCCTGCCAAGGTTAAAGCCATTCAAGAGATGCCAGTTCCGAAGACAGAGAAAGAAGTTAGAGGCTTTCTAGGACGTCTGAATTACATTGCTCGATTCATCTCGCACCTAACCACTACCTGTGAACCAATCTTCAAACTGCTAAAGAAACATCAGGTAGTACGTTGGAATGATGAATGTCAGGCCGCTTTTGACAGAATCAAAGAGTATCTCCAAGAACCACCCATCCTTATGCCACCGGTTGAAGGGAGACCTCTGATACTATACCTGACAGTACTCGACAACTCAATGGGGTGTGTGCTGGGGCAGCATGACGAGTCTGGCCGAAAAGAGCACGCCATTTATTACCTTAGCAAAAAGTTTACCGACTGTGAGACCCGATACTCACTGCTCGAGAAAACTTGCTGCGCTTTGGTATGGGCTGCTCGCCGGCTGAGACAGTATATGCTGACTCACACTACCTTGTTGATTTCAAAGATGGATCCTATAAAGTATATATTTGAAAAGCCTGCTCTGTCTGGAAGAATAGCAAGATGGCAAATGATCTTGACAGAATACGACATCCAGTACACGACTCAGAAAGCCATCAAAGGAAGTGTATTGGCAGACCACTTGGCACACCAGGCAGTGGACGACTATCAGTCAATGAACTTTGAATTTCCTGACGAGAGTATCATGATTGTGACTGATTGTGAAGTACCTGGACCGGATGAAGGACCTGAGGAAGGATCCCGATGGTCTATGCACTTTGACGGAGCCTCCAATGCTTTGGGTAACGGTATCGGCGCTGTGATAATATCCCCTCAAGGCACTCATACTCCACTCACTGCCCGGCTATGTTTCAACTGCACCAACAACATGGCGGAGTATGAGGCATGCATAATGGGTCTTCAAGCGGCGATTGACTTAAGGATCAAGTTTCTGAGTGTCTTCGGAGATTCCGCTCTCGTGATCAATCAGATCAAAGGCGAGTGGGATACGAAACATCCAAATCTTATTCCTTACAAAGAATGTGTGTTGACATTGATCCCCCATTTCACAGAGATAACTTTTGAACATTTCCCAAGAGAGGAGAATCAGTTGGCGGACGCGTTAGCTACGATGTCTTCCATGTTCAAAGTCAAGTGGGACAATGAGGCTCCCCGGGTCATCATCTGGAAACTAGACGAACCGGCATACTGTTGTGATCTTGAGGCTGAGGTAGTGACTGAGAAACCTTGGTACCATGAGGTAAAGAGATATTTGGAAGCTCGGGAATACCCTGAAGGTGCATCTGTCAACGAAAAGAAGTTTCTGAGAAGGTTCGCAGCAAAGTTCTTCCTCAGCAACGGCATCCTGTACAAGAGAAACCATGATTCGACCTTACTGCGTTGTGTGGATAAGACTGAAGCAGAAAGGATCATGGCGGAGCTGCACGAAGGTACCTTCGGAACGCATTCCAGTGGACATACTATGGCAAAGAAAATCCTTCGGGCAGGGTATTTCTGGTCCACAATGGAAGCCGACTGTTACCAACATTCTCGGACATGTCATAAATGCCAGATTTACGCTGATAAGGTGCATGTTCCTCCAGTCCCTCTGAATGTCTTGACTGCACCTTGGCCTTTTGCAATGTGGGGCATAGATATGATCGGCGAGATTAAACCTACGGCATCCAACGGGCATCGCTTCATCCTGGTGGCGATTGATTACTTCACGAAGTGGGTTGAAGCAGCTTCCTACGCCACTGTAACCAAGAATGTTGTGGCACGGTTCATTTGGCACAATCTGATCTGTCGATACGGCGTCCCAGAAAGGATCATTACAGACAACGGTACCAATCTCAACAACAAGATGATCACTGAGCTCTGCGAGCAATTTAAGATACAGCACCACAACTCTTCTCCCTACCGGCCGAAGATGAACGGGGTTGTAGAAGCAGCGAATAAGAATATCAAGAAGATTGTGCAGAAGATGACAGTGACTTACAAAGATTGGCACGAGATGTTACCGTTCGCTCTTCACGGGTACCGTACCTCAGCAAGGACGTCAACCGGGGCAACTCCTTTTTCCTTGGTCTACAGCATGGAAGCAGTCTTACCGATTGAAGTGCAAATACCCTCTCTCCGGATAATGAAGGATGCAGATCTGAGCGAAGATGATTGGATCCAGACACGACTTGATCAATTAAACCTGATCGACGAAAAGAGACTCACTGCTATTTGTCATGGTCAGACGTACCAAAAACGAATGATCAGGGCATTTAACAAGAAGGTCAGACCACAAGAATATCAAGTTGGGGATCTGGTAATCAAACGCATCATCCTTCCTCAGAGTGATCCAAGGGGAAAATGGACTCCTACGTACGAAGGACCATTTGTGGTTAAACATGTGTTCTCAAGAGGAGCCATGATTCTAACCACCATGGACGGTGACGACCTTCCTCACCCCGCCAATGCAGACATAGTAAAAAGATACTACGCATGACAAAGACCCGCTAGGTTGACATACCTAGGCAAAAATTAGGGCTTCCCAGCGAACCAAAAGGGTTCGGGCAAAATGAAGGGATGAAATGAAAAAATCTGTACACCCGGCAAGTCGAAAACCTGAAAAGGCGGCTTGGGCAAAAATGGGTATCCCGGTGGACTGAAAACCCGAAAGGGCGGTCCAGGCAAAAGTTAGGGATTAAAGCGTAATACTATGTCTCATTGGATCACCTTGCATCCAGAATCTGGTATCAACATCAAGTTCAGACGGCATCAATCAATCAGCTTCATCTTCAGCTAGGTCATCAAGTGATGAGACACTCGAAGATATAAAGGCGATAGCAGAGTTGAAACCCAGTGGGATTATTCTTTTCACACAGCTGTTTTGTTTTCCCTTTGTACAAATTTGTATAAACTCTTTTGTTCGGCGGCGTTCTCTTACTAGGACGTCAGCCTCTTGTACATAAAACGCCTACTTACAGGCAAATTCAAAAATCAATATAAATACACTTTTCAGACAAATTGCCTTTTGTTTTTTTCCTTTTTCTGTTTTGTTTTGCGAAGAACGTCCAAGGTTCAATTTGTGATATATGCATTTGACACTAATTGCTAACTCATAAATATTTGTATACAAAACAAAGGATTAATTACAGGTAACGTTAGAAACAGGGGCAATAACGAGTCGTCTAAGCGATCTAATTGCTCTATCCACCAAGGTACCAAGGTAAGTTCAGCTGAAGAACATAACCAATATACCTTACCTTCCCCGGAGAGTAAGTGTGATCGGTGGATCTGGAACTGACTGTTTAACGCTGGTTCGCGAAATGTCGCGGAAGCAAGAGTCGCCACCGTCTTTTATTTTCTCCAAATGGAAAGGACAAAAGCACAGAAAAATTCCTTATAGAGATTGCTCTCGGTTCGGGAGGTAGGTTATAGAAAGGGAAGGTGTTAGCACCCTTTCTATCCATGGTTATCCATGGGCTCTTAAATACTTGCTCATTTGTGTTTTCAAAATTGGTTTGTTTGCTTTTCAACTGTGGGTTTAAAAAGTTTCTTTGAAAATTCCAGTTCGACTCTTGTATCGGTCCTCAAGAGTGTTTGAAAAATTGCTTTCGAAAGATTTTTGAAAAGGTGTCGGTGTGAAAAGTAATTTTGATTTGTTTTGAGATTTAGAGCAAGTATCTACGAGAACCTACCTACCCTAAGGAATTCGTCTGTGTAAGTGTCCTTTAAAGTAGTGCCATCCCACCATTGAGAGGTAGGTAGCACCACCGTTGGAGGTATTCGGGTCAATTCGAGTTTAGGGACTTTGTGGTCACCGAGCAAAGGTAAGATACCTTAGGAGCTACCCTTATGCCATTGATCTTTTATTCCGAGGCAACCATTCCGAGGCAACTTGTTTTTAGGCAACTTTGTTTTAGGCAACTAGATCAATGGACACAAGGACTCACTAAGACGTCCTATAGTCGGCGGCCACGTTTCGAGGGACAAGGCAACAATGTGATCACCGGAGTAATGGGAAGACACCTTAGAAGCTACCCTCATGCCAGGTTCCCGGATCATGAGGACTTACTAAGACATCCTCTACTCGACGATCACCTTTCGAGGCAAGGCAACAGTGAGGCGTACCCTAGGGGTGGTGTGTGCGATTCATGTGTCGTTTTCATTTGCATTTATCTTGTCATGTTATCGGTGTTCTACGCTTGTTTTTATTTCATCCATACATTCTTTCATGCTTTTGATTAACAATTAAAAATATTGCGGGAATGTAAAAATTTAAAGCTATTACAAACGGCGCGGGTCCACATCGCCAAAAGTTTCTCGAACCCGATTTGACAGAAAATAAATAAAGTAAATAAAAGTGCGAGAAGTGATTAAAATGTTACAAGGCCTTGGGAGAGATACATGAATTATAAAGAAATAAAAATAAATGCGAATTAATAAGAATTAAAACGAAACGAGGGCGTTGGACCCTTTTGCAAAAAATCAAATTAATGATGAAGTTAATTAATTAAAAAGAAAGCAAGAATTTGTTTTTGGTATTTTTTAGTGTTTTAGGCTTTAAATAAAAAAGGAATTAATTAACATTAATACTAACCCTAATTCTAATGGCTTTTAATTTATTAAGAAATATTGAAGTTTTTGACCTAAATTAACCCTAAGTTATTTTTATGCAAATTTAATTATAAAAAATAAAATATTTAATTATTTAATATATTTATGAAAGAATAATAAAAAGATGAAAAACTATTAATTAAACCTATTTCTACATTTTTTAGATTTTTGTTAAAAGAATTAAAATTGCAACCTAATTTAAAACTAAATAATTACATGCAAATTTATTTATGAAAAATATTAAGACAAAAATATTTATTGTATTTTCCCTTTTTTCTGATTTTTTATTGGTGTTTTATATTTTGTGAAAATAATAAAATTAATTACTAAAACAACAATTAAAAAGAAAAATAGAAAATAGAAAAAATAAAGAGAATAGGAAGAATTGCAAACCAAAGGGGGTTCAGATCCCAAATTAAGAGGTATTCTTTAGAAATCCAGGCCCAATAAGACATTGATCCGTTTGACTTTCCAGGTAGTGTGCTGCAGCGTTGACTGGACCTTATGCTGTTCCTCCAATTTGCACCCTTGGATTGCTTTAAACGTACGCGTGGCTGGCCTGATGAGGAGGTGTATCATGGTCTTCAGTAAGCGAAGCTGCATGTGATGGCTAATTGAAAAATAACATTGAAATTATTGAAGACCTGGGGCTCGAACCCAGGTCATGTGCATTATCTCCAGATATGCTTGCCACTGAGCCACTTCATGCATTGTTAATATTAAATAAGCAACAAATATTATAAAAAGAACAACTGCATTAGTGATTCAAAACGCGCGAAATTTTGAACCCTCCAATCAGCGCCGGCCAACACATCATCTTCTTCATGTTCCTGAAATACAAACAACATAAGCAACGGTTTTTACACCGTTGCAGAAAGTATCTTTACAGAAAATAACGATTAGCACTAGGGCACTCATAAATTAGGCGCGATAGTTCCATTATCTTCGTCCACATGCGCTGAGTTGAATGGTGGTGGTCTTGAGGGCCAATTTTTCCTCATTTAAAAATCCCCAATTTGGAGCTTCCTGAACCCTAAATATCATCAATGGCGAAATCGTGTATAGCATGTAAAAATACAATTAAACATATTGGTTAGCTTCAGAACTTCACAAGGAATGTAAATCAACAATTAAAATGCCATAAGAATGCCTATATGTCAAAACACGATCATGGATTTTGTTTGAAACAGTTTGACTTCATTATACCAATTCTTGGCGTTTTGATGAGTATTCTTGATTGAGAATCGTTCAGTGGACCTTGAGGAAGCTAATGGAATGAAAATTATGTCTTGAATCAACCTGCAAGTTAGTTTTCAGTTATGAGTTTTTTGAGAAAAATTTCAATTTGTGAATGGGGTTTTCTGAGCAGCTGCGTGTGTGTTTGCACTAGGGTTGTATTCAGGCTTAAGTATAGAACCAATTAGGTCAAGAAAAATAGAACAAATCCAATGCTTTCATGGTTTTTGGAAATTTGATTTTTAAGGATCTTTTTCAATCTTTTCCATGTGTTCTTGTATCAATTATGATCAATTCACTCCAAATCTTTCTTTATTTGGCTAGGCACGAATTATTGAGCATAAAACATGCACAAAAAGATTTAAAACTTTAGGTTAGCATTTTTCATGTATTTATTTTAATTTAAGTGAATTATTATTAATAAAAATCCAAATAAATAAATAAAAAATGAATAAAACTTCCCTTTGGGCCAAGTGGTCGTGCACATGTCATGTATGATGAATTATGGAAGAAAATGTGGCCCATTAGCAATTTTAGGTCATTTGAATCAATGTTGACTTTTCAAAATATCCAAAAATTTCCCAACTTCCACAAGGCATAACTTGCTCAATTTTTAAGATTTTCTCATGTTCTTGGACATTTTAGAAAGGTCTTTGAGTCCTCTAACCAATGTCTTTGGTCCCATGTCATTTTGATTTACCAATCTCAAGTTATGGCCTTTGACTTAAAGTCCCTTTTTGTTGACTTTTGAAAATGACCTATAATGTTGAAATTGATAACTTTTTGTGAGAGCATTTATTGGACTTGAAGTATGAAGATGAGTTGTAGGAAATGTCTTTCTCTTCAAAATGAGATTTGGATGGAATTTTTCTGATGATCCATGTGAAAGTTATGCCCTGGTTAATTTCAGTTGACTTTTTCAACTGTCCAAATAAGGAAACTTTTGCATTTTGATGATTTTTGAGCCAAACTTTGAGAATCATGATCAAGCATTGATCAAATGATGTTTGTGGCTTCAAAATGATATGTTGACCAAAAATTTGAACTTTTGACTGTCAAATGACCATTTTGCCCCTACAATTGACTGTAGTGCAATTTAGGGTTTTGACTGTGCAATTTTGTACTGAAAGCCTTGAAACTTGATATGAGGATGCTTGACCATGTTTGTAGGCATGTGAGGCTTGATTGGACCTTTGGAAACTTCATTTTCTTGATCAGAACAAAAACCCTAATCTTGACTGCTTAGGAGGCTCTTGCACTGTGCAACCCTTGGGGAACTTTTGCAGTTTGTCTTGGCAATTTCTTTGAAGAATATGGGAGGGCAAATTTTGGGGTACAACAGTTGCCCCTGTTCAATCTTCTTAGACCTGAGGATGCAGATTGGCTGGCGTGCCTTTCGTAATCCGAAGGTGGAAGATGATTGAACACTAGAGTGCCCAGAAATTTGCGCTCACATAGTAGCAATGCAATGATGGGAATGGGCTTATAGATGCCATTTAGAGATTGATGGATAGGATGATGGGCTTATAGATGCCATCTGGATGTTGATCGCGTAAGAGATTCCTTAGCGAGAACCTGCATACCTGCAAAAGAAAAATGAGTACCTGGCACGTTGCAGGAGCTGGTTTTCAGATGCTTGATACAGATGTGTCCTGACTGGTTACAGGAGCTGAGTCTGGAGCTTCACAAGATGATGAATGAACCAGGGATGGTTACTACCTCAACAGGAATGGTGAGAGAACCTTGGATGACTTTAACCTCAACAACACTCGTTGAGAAAATCTTGGTGGAAATTACCATCTTCGCAGTATCGGGAAGAGAACCAAAAGGAAATTACAATCTCAAAGAAAAACCTAAAATGGAAATCTCATGCACCGTCGGAGAGAGAACCAATAGGACATTATAATCTCAAAGGAAAACCTAAAATGGAAATCTCATGCATCGTCGGAGAGAGGACCAATAGGACAATATAATCTCAAAGAAAAACCTAAAATGGAAATCTCATGCACCGTCGGAGAGAGAACCAATAGGACATTATAATCTTAAAGAAAAACCTAAAATGGAAATCTCATGCACCGTCGGAGAGAGAACCAATAGGAAAATATAATCTCAAAGAAAAACCTAAAATGGAAATCTCATGCACCGTCGGAGAGAGAACCAATAGGAAATTATAATCTCAAAGAAAAACCCAAAATGGAAATCTCATGCACCGTCGGAGAGAGGACCAATAGGACATTATAATCTCAAAGAAAAACCTAAAATGGAAATCTCATGCACCGTCGGAGAGAGAACCAATAGGAAAATATAATCTCAAAGAAAAACCTAAAATGGAAATCTCATGCACCGTCGGAGAGAGAACCAATAGGAAAATATAATCTTAATAACTTCTACTGAGTCTTCATCAAAAAATCTGTTGGGAGTCGATTTGGCTGGACTAGAGAAGGGCTTGGACTGGATAATAGATCTTTAGAGTTGATTAACTGAACCGGTCTAGGTCTTGAAATATGATGGAGAATTTAGCTGAATCTTTCCTGAAAGATAAAGGTCAGTCATATGCAATGCATGATATGAATCAGGCAATGATGTTCTCAATATAAATGAGATTTGCGTGATGTGATGCGTACATGCATGCTATAATGATGTATGTGATGTTTTTGTATGTATGTTTTCGTCTAGGAAAGTAAATCCTTGACGGGTGCCGGGAAGTCATATCCTGGGCTGACGCTGAAGAATAGATTTTGCTTCCGCTGGGGATGATAACTGCAAGAATACCGGTAGGAGAAGATGACTCCGTTGAGGAATAAACTTGGCGAATGGAATACCTCTGCGGGGGGAGAAGTACTCTAGCGAACTTGCTGGGGAGCGATACTCTGTGGGGAAAGAGATGCTTTTGCTGAATTGTTGAGAATGACTTGTTGAGGATATCTTTGTTGTACTGGAAGTATGAATGGACTTCGCTGGGGATAAGAAGACTGTATTGACGACGATCTTTCCATGGCTTTTGGCTGAGGATAACCCAGTTATATCCTGTTAAGGAAATAACTCTTTAAATAAAGCCGGACGACGCGTTCGTGCTCTGCGAGGGATAAGCTTCCAGAATCTACTGGGGATAAGCTTACTGCTTGGGGATATGAATTCCAACCTTCCTGGGGAAGTTTCGGATGCGGGGAAGTGATTCCTTTGAATACTCGATATGCCGCCAGGGAATAATCTTTAGACCAAGACTGTCGGGGATGCTTGTTACGAATATATGTATATATGCTGCTGGAGAGATTTTGAGATCTACTGGAGGATACTCAACTTCCTTGAGATTTGATAACTCTGCTTGGAGAAGAATGCACTGACTGATGACTTATTCTCTGGGGAATTAATATGTACTGGTCATATTCTTTAGCTGAACCTACCTTGGTACCTTGGAGGATAGAACAATTGGATTTTTTAGACAACTCTTTTATTGCCCCTGTTTCTAGTGTCACCTGCAATTAATTCCTTTGTTTCGTATGCAAATATTTATGAGTTAGCACATTATTGTCAATGCATATATCACAAATTGAACCTTGGACGTTCTTCGCAAAAAAAGACAGAAAAAGAAAAACACTTGGCACGTTTAACTGAAAATATATTTGTATTGATTTTGAATGGCCTGAAAATAGACGTTTTGTGTACAAGAGGCTGGCGTCCTAGTAAGAGGATGCCGCCGAACAAGAGAGTTTATACAAGTTTTGTACAAAAGAAAATAAAACAGCTGTGTGAAATGAATGATCCCACTGGGTTTCAACTTTGCTATTGTCTTTATAACTCCGAGCGTCTCATCACTTGATGACCTTGGTTGAAGGTGAAGCTGACTGATCGATGCCGTCTGAACTTGATGTAGATACCGGATTCGGGATGCAAAGTGATCAAATGAGACATAGTATTACGCTTTTATCCCTAATTTTTGCCTGGACCGCCCTTTCGGGTTTTCGGTCCACCGGGATACCCATTTTTGCCCAAGCCGCCTTTTCAGGTTTTCGACTTGCCGGGTGTACAGATTTTTCATTTCATCCCTTCATTTTGCCCGAACCCTTTTGGTTCGACGGGAAGCCCTAATTTTTGCCTAGGTATGTCAGCCTAGCGGGTCTTTTTTATGCGTAGTATCTTTTCACTATGTCTGCATTGGCGGGGTGAGGAAGGTCGTCACCATCCATATTGGTTAGAATCATGGCTCCTCCTGAGAACACATGCTTAACCACAAATGGCCCTTCGTATGTAGGGGTCCATTTGCCCCTTGGATCACTCTGAGGAAGGATGATTCTCTTGATTACCAGATCCCCAACTCGATATTCCTGTGGTTTGACCTTTTTGTTAAATGCCCTGATCATCCGTTTCTGATACGTCTGACCATGACAAATAGCAGCAAGTCTCTTTTCATCAATGAGGTTGAGCTGATCAAGTCGTGTCTGGATCCAATCATCTTCGTTCAGATTTGCATCCTTCATTATCCGGAGAGAAGGTATTTGCACTTCAATCGGTAAGACTGCCTCCATACCATAAACCAGAGAGAACGGAGTTGCCCCGGTTGACGTCCTAGCTGAAGTACGGTACCCATGTAGAGCAAACGGTAACATCTCGTGCCAATCTTTATAAGTCACTGTCATCTTCTGCACGATTTTCTTGATGTTCTTATTTGCTGCTTCTACAGCCCCATTCATCTTCGGTCTGTAAGGAGAAGAATTGTGGTGCTGTATCTTGAACTGCTCGCAGAGCTCAGTGATCATCTTATTATTCAGATTGGTACCGTTGTCTGTAATGATCCTCTCTGGGACGCCGTACCGACAGATCAGGTTATGCCGAATGAACCGTGCCACAACTGTCTTGGTTACTGTAGCGTAGGAAGCTGCCTCAACCCACTTCGTAAAATAGTCAATCGCCACTAGGATGAAGCGATGCCCATTGGATGCCGTAGGTTTAATCTCACCGATCATGTCTATGCCCCACATTGCAAACGGCCAAGGCGCAGTCAGAACATTCAGAGGAACTGGAGGAACATGCACCTTGTCTGCGTAGATCTGGCACTTATGGCATGTCCTGGAATGTTGGTAGCAGTCAGCTTCCATTGTGGACCAGTAATACCCTGCCCGAAGGATCTTCTTAGCCATTGTATGCCCACTGGAATGGGTACCAAAGGTCCCTTCATGTAGCTCTTCCATGATCCTTTCTGCTTCAGTTTTATCCATACAACGCAGTAAGGTTGAATCATGGTTTCGTTTGTACAAGATACCGTTGCTAAGGAAGAACTTGGCTGCGAATCTTCTCAGGAATTTCTTATCATTGACAGATGCACCTTCAGGGTATTCCTGAGCTTCCAGATATCTCTTCACTTCATGGTACCAAGGCTTCTCAGTCACCAATTCAGTCTCGAGATCACAACAGTATGCCGGTTCGTCCAGTTTCCAGATGATGATCCGGGGAGCCTCATTGTCCCATTTGACCTTAAACATAGAAGCCATTGTAGCTAACGCGTCCGCCAGCTGATTCTCTTCCCTTGGAAAGTGTTCAAAGGTTATCTTCGTGAAGTGGGGGATCAGGGTTAACACACATTCTCTGTAAGGAATCAGGTTTGGATGTTTCGTATCCCACTCTCCTTTGATCTGATTGATCACAAGAGCGGAATCTCCGAAGACACTCAGAAACTTAATCCTTAGATCGATCGCAGCTTGAAGACCCATGATGCACGCCTCATACTCTGCCATGTTGTTGGTACAATTGAAACATAGCCGGGAAGTGAGCGGAGTATGAGTACCTTGAGGAGATATGATTATGGCGCCGATACCGTTACCCAAAGCATTGGAGGCTCCGTCAAAGTGCATAGACCATCGGGATCCTGGTTCAGGTCCTTCATCCGGTCCAGGTACTTCACAATCTGTTACTATCATGATGCTTTCATCCAGAAACTCGAAGTTCATTGACTGATAATCGTTTACAGCCTGATGTGCCAAGTGGTCTGCCAATACACTTCCCTTGATGGCTTTCTGGGTCGTATACTGAATGTCGTATTCCGTCAAGATCATCTGCCATCTTGCAATTCTCCCAGACAGAGCAGGCTTTTCAAATATGTACTTTATAGGATCCATCTTTGAGATCAATAAGGTGGTATGAGTCAGCATATACTGTCTCAGCCGGCGAGCAGCCCATACCAAAGCGCAACAAGTTTTCTCAAGCAGTGAGTATCGGGTCTCACAGTCGGTAAACTTTTTGCTAAGGTAATAAATGGCATGCTCTTTTCGGCCAGACTCGTCATGCTGCCCCAGCACACACCCCATTGAGTTGTCAAGCACTGTTAGATATAGTACCAGAGGTCTCCCTTCAACCGGTGGCATAAGGATGGGTGGCTCTTGGAGATACTCTTTGATTCTGTCAAAAGCAGCCTGACATTCATCATTCCAACGTACTACCTGATCTTTCTTCAGCAGCTTGAAGATTGGTTCACAAGTAGCAGTTAGGTGTGAGATGAAGTGAGCAATGTAATTCAGGCGTCCTAGAAAGCCTCTGACCTCCTTCTCTGTCTTGGGAACCGGCATCTCTTGAATAGCTTTGACCTTGGCAGGATCCACTTGAATACCTTTATCACTTACCACGAAGCCTAGCAACTTTCCAGATCTCACCCCGAAGGTGCACTTGTTTGGGTTCAATCTCAGCTTGTACAGTTTCAACCGGTCAAACAACTTCTGCAGATGATCTAGGTGCTCTTCCTCAGTCTGGGACCTTGCGATCATGTCGTCAACATACACTTCTATCTCATGATGGATCATGTCATGAAATAAGGCAACCATGGCACGCTGGTAGGTTGCCCCAGCATTCTTCAACCCGAAAGGCATGACCTTGTAACAGAAGGTGCCCCACTGAGTAACAAATGTAGTCTTTTCCATGTCTTCAGGTTCCATCTTGATCTGATTGTAACCTGAGAAACCATCCATGAAAGAGAACACCTTATGCTGAGCCGTATTGTCAACAAGGACATCAATGTGAGGTAGAGGGAAGTCATCCTTGGGGCTGGCCCTGTTCAGATCCCTGTAGTCGACACACATTCTGACCTTACCGTCCTTCTTAGGTACCGGCACCACATTAGCAACCCACTGCGGGTAGGAAGTCACTGCAAGGAAACCGGCATCAAACTGTTTCATAACCTCGGTTTTAATCTTTTCAGACATCTCTGGACGCATCCAACGGACCTTTTGCTTAACCGGAGGACAGTCTTCCTTAGTTGGCAAGTGATGGACCACGATATCGGTATCTAACTCGGGCATGTCTTCGTAGGACCAGGCAAAGATCTCCATATAGTCATGTAGCATTTGAGTCAACTGTTGCTTCACGCTGCGCTCTAAGTTGGCACCAATCTTTACCTCTTTCCTGTCTGTCTCTGTACCCAAGTTTATTGTTTCCACTGGCTCTTCATGGGGTTGAATTGCCCTCTCCTCCTGAAGCAACAGTCTTGCAAGCTCGCCAGGCACTTCGCAATCATCTTCACCTTCGTCTTCGGCTAAGTTGATCAGATTTTCGAAGTCATAACTGGCAGTAGCAGGGTTGTTGTCAGTGAGATCCAGAGTGGATTGAAACCTGTATAAGTGAGTGTGTGTGTAAATACAGCTGTTTTGAAATATATGTAAAGGAAAGAAAGACAGAAAAGGAGCATAAGATTTGCAATGCGAGAAAACGTCCAAGATTTTCATTCATGATATATGAAATGACAATTTATATGCCCTCACAAATGAAACCACGGTGCCTCGGGTAAGACACCGGGCCATAGAGTTTATTTATTGTTTATTACAAAAAATAACGAAACAAAGAAATTTATTACCGCGTCACAAAGGTAATAGGAGTATGGTCTTTGGCAATCCAATTGGTCAATCCGCCTTCAGTCGTCGGATAGATCCAGCTATTGAATTCAGCTTCGCCCACTTCATTGTCTTCTCCCACAGCATTTACTTCTGGATTTGTGATGAACACAAGAGGTCTTCCGATCTTCGCTTTCCTCATAGCTTTCTGACCTTCTGCGGTAAAACCCAGCCCAAACTTATCAGTCTTCTGTGTAAAGTCTGGAAGCTTGCCCCAGTTAGCACAATCACCCTTCTGAACCACAGCCCGGGCATCCTTTAGGGAAGCCATCTTCAACGGAACATCTTCTTTGACCACTGCTGCTGAAATTGGAAGCACCTCCTCGAAATGCTGAAAGGGGGTTTCAATGAACTCCCCGTCCATCTCAATGTATCTGAAGGAATTCAGGTGGCTTACCATATATTCTTCTTCTCCTTGCACAGTGACGATCTTCCCTCTGACGGGGTACTTCAGCTTCTGGTGCAAGGTAGAGGTCACTGCCCCAGCCTTATGTATCCAAGGTCGACCCAATAGACAAGAGTACGATGGCCGGATATCCATCACGTAAAAAGTAGAGTCGAACACCTGAGAACCCACACGAATCGGAATGTCAACCTCTCCATGAACCATCCTTTTTGAACCGTCAAAGGCCCTGACGATGATATTGCTGGGTTTTAATTCCAGGCCTTCACAATCTAAACGGTCCAGAGCCTTTTTGGGTAGCACATTCAAGGACGAACCAGTATCCACCAATACATGTGCCAAGGTAGTGCCCCTGCATTCGATAGAGACATGTAGGGCATCATTGTGGTCTCTTCCCTTCGCGGTCAGGTCAGCATCTGAGAATCCCAAGCCATTGTCTGCTGTCAGATTTGCTACACAATCAGTGAACTGGATTGCAGAAGTCTCGTGTGGCACATGGGCCGTCTTGAGGAATGAGATTAAGGCCTTAGCATGGGCCTCGGAGCACAGCAATAAAGAGAGCATGGAGATTTTGGAGGGCGTGTGCCCCAGCTGTTCCACAACATTAAAGTCGCTCTTCTTTATAATCTTTAGAATCTCCTCCATTTCTTGTGGGGAGGCCTCAGCAGCTACAGGTATAGGTGCCTCCATCTGGGCAGGCTCAACTTCAATTCCTTTGCCCCGAGCATTGGATGACTCGGCAGCAGGAGAAACAACTTGATCAGCAGTAGGAACAGGTACACTTGTTGGAGTTATAAGAAGTGGTCTTCGGGCAATGGGCGGTGCAATGTTAGGCGAGAAGAGCCTTCCACTGCGGGTAACCTTGGCTGGACCAGTGATGTCGCAGATGCTGGCGCCAGCGTTAAACTCTTGTTTAACCCCATTCACATACACATCTGCCCCATAATGCCAGGGGACAGCTTTATTAGATACATAGGGCAGGGGCCCCGGAACGGTGATAACCACAGGTGCAACGGTCATGATTTGGACGGGCTTCTTCGGGAGAGCCGGGATTGGATTATTGAAGATAGTCACCACAGAAACTTCTTCCACCGGAACCAACTGAACAGCAGACTTCTTAAACAGAATCTCCTTGCTATCCATTAGGCTTTGGATACCCAACTTCAGCAAGGGACAACCAGATGGGGAAACGGCACAGAACAGGCAACCCTCACTGCAACCCGGAAATAAACCGGCCAGCAGTAGGTTCCTCTTGACAGTCTTCAGAGGGGTGGCTAGATCATCCACAGAAACAGCATAAACATCTTCGTCAACAGCATTTATCCCATGCTGAGGCATTGGAGCATTTATCACGTTGGGCTTCTCAGGTGTCTCGAATTGTATCTCCTTTGCGTCAATAAGGTCTTGCACCTTACTCCTTAACGCCCAACAGTCATCAGTGGAGTGCCCCGGGCTATCTGAATGGTAAGCACAACGAGCATTCGGGTTGTACTTGGGAGATGCAGTATTGGGGAACTTCGGAGCCTCCCTGACAGTCACTAAGTTAGTGGACAGCAACTTTGGCAGGATCTGCGATAGGGTCATGCTTAACCGGGTAAACTCTCTCCGGGGTCTTTCGGCTTTTTGAGGATTGGTTGGCCGAGGAGCGGCAGCAGGCTTAGCAATCATTATCGCACTAACAGATTGGCGGCGCTCAGGTCTCTCTGATTTCCTGGAACCATATACGGCACTAGCCTCCTTCTTGAAGGGTTTCTTCTCCGAACTAGATGACGCACCCTTCGCAATCTTTCCAGACTTCAACCCAGCCTCAATTCTCTCTCCTGTTAGAATCAGATCAGTGAACCCTGCAGATGAATTCCCGATGAGATGGTTGAAAAACGGCCCAGATAAGGTCCCCAAGAACATGTCTACCAACTCTCGATCAGTCAATGGTGGCTGCACCCTGCCAGCCAAGTCTCTCCACTTCTGAGCGTACTCCTTAAAACCTTCGCTTGCACCTAACGACATACCCTGGAGTTGGGTACGTGTAGGGGCAAGGTCGGCATTATATTGATACTGCTTATAGAAAGCAGTAGCCAGCTCCTCCCAGTTACGAACTTTGGTCCCATCCAGCTGATAGAACCATTCGAGATGAGTCCCTGAAAGACTCTCCTAGAAGAAGTGGATCCACAAATTCTTATCCGCAGAGTACGGTTGCATTTTCCGAACATAGGACCTTAGATGCAGCTTGGGACAAGACGCCCCGTCATACTTAGAGAAGGATGGTGCCTTGAACTTGTGAGGGATAATCACACCAGTAGACAAACCCAGATCTCCAAAATCCAGCCCAGGTACCTGTTGAATCTCCATAGCTTTCAACCTGTCTTCCAACTGCTTGTAACGGTCTTCTGCCGGAGGGTACTGCTCTTCATCAAAATCAGTCTCGTTGTCGGAGACTACCGGACTAGGAACCCTTGCTTCTGCCTGAGGAGTACTCTTGCCAACAGAAGAACCAGCCTCTTCCTGCTGCAGAGCATTGCCGAACCTTCGGCCCGAGTTGAACAGAACAGTCCTCTTCTTCTTTTTCTTCTCCTTCTTCAGGAGCAGAGCCTTCAATTCTTCCTGGCCTTGAGCCAAACCCATGATTAATTCCTGAAACTGCGCATTCTGCGCCTGAAGAGCTTTGATGGTCGTCTCAGTTGCTGACGAGTCGGGATTCATGATGCTGAAATAAACAGCAAAGAACTGTAAGCAACCTGAAAAGAGGAAAAACCTGCTTATGCACATGATCAATGATATGTGTTTATGCAATGCATTCAAGGGTTCGAAAGTTCAAATTTGTTGTAGACAAAAAGGAACACACGTTATCATTAAAGAAATCATTGTTTAATACATCAAATCCTCATGGGCAAAAGTACAAAAATCAAATCAATCCCAAAATACACTGCGCATCCTCTTTGGAGCTATGTAAGTGTTGAGATTCCTCTCCTCATGCAACAGGCGGGTGAGCTCCAAAACCTTCTTCTCACTGGCATGCAGACTGGTCTCAAGGGAATTCCGTTCTTCCTTAAGCTGGATCCAGCTCTTCTGCATCTCTTCCCAGGATGTGGGCATATCAGGGTGCTGAATAATGTAGGACACTTCTCCTTCCCAGACTGGTTCTTTGATTACCGGGAGCATATGAGGATAAGGCATCACTAACTTCTGGGAGCGGGCGCGTACCCACTTGAGATAAGGTTCCAAAGGGATGGAGTTCCTGTGCCCCAGTGTCTTGCTGTCTATCCTACTTGGCATCCTCCAAGCTCTGATAAATCTCTGGCGAAGTCCTTGAGTATCGTTGTCGAAGTCAAAAACTATGTCAGGAATTAACATGTCATGAGGACCATCCCTCCGAGCATAACCAAACTGTCTCCAAGCCAGGCATGGGCTGTAAGTAATACCTCCTCTGATTCCAAGTAAAGGAACATTAGGGTACTCCCCGCAACGATCAATGATAGTGACATCTTCTCTGGACCTAGGGCACCAATGTATATCTGCATGTGTAAGAGTCATCAACCGTTGTGACCATCTCAAACCCCGCTCATTCTTCAGGACTGATTGTGGAAGGTGCGAAATAAACCACCTTCCCAGGAGAGGAGTGCAACACATAAGGACACCTCTTTTTCTCATGGTTCGAGTGTAACATGAGTGAAGGATGTCCCCCAACAACGTAGGTATAGGATTCCTGGACATAAAGATCTGAACAACACTGATATCAATAAGCTGATCTGGATTAGGGAACAACACCAAACCATAGACAAGGAGGGCCACCACTTCTTCAAAAGCTTGCAAGTCAAGGGAGTTCCAACATTCATGGGCCTTTTCAAACAGAAACCTGGCTAAGAACCCTTTGATACCACTTCTGACTTCCCAATGTCCCTTGAGGTCAGATGACTGTAAGTGCAAGGCTTTAGCAATCTCTTCAAGCTTGGGTTCCTTTTCTGTACCGTTGAAGGGTAGCTGATCAAGGATAGGAATCTTCAGGAGCCGGGAGAACTCCTCCAATGTAGGTACCAACTGATAATCCAAGAAGGTGAAACAGTGATGCATAGGGTCAAAGAATTGGAACAGGACTTTTATCATGTCTTCCTCAATGTTGGTATTGACCAAGCTGATGAGGCTTCCATGTCTTTCACTGAATGAAGAGTTCTCGGGAATCCTGGATATAAGTTCCTTAAGCTGAGGAGGGATCCTTACAAGACTGATTTGAATTGTCTTTCTACGAACAGTTTCCATGTCCTACAAAACAAGAACAAAGATGAAAATTCGAACCCCTGAAATGGTTAGTCAATGCATATGATGCTGGATGATGTCATGATGCTATGATTAAACACACCACAGATATTTACAAAGACAAACATGTAAGGCACACAAGACAAGCCCTTAGGGTTTAAGGCCAGTATGGGGTCTGGGTAGTACCCTCTTGAAGTTGGTGGGTTCAACCTGTCCTAATCAAAGTAACCGGGTTCTAAGGTTCCCAATATCACGGGATTGCTTTCATTGTTCATCGTTTCGATTTAGCCACTGAACTGGCGACCGAAATATTCCAGGAAAGCAACCCTCAATTGAGTGTAGTATCGAGTATCAACCAACCTCGGACTGCACCAAAGTCAGTTATCTCACTACCCTAAAGAGGCCAAGATAGTTCAATTAAGGTTCCTAAGGTCTGTTGATGCTTCACGACACCACGCGGAGGCCCCGTACTCTCCTTGACTGAACTCAAGGGTTACCGGTACACACCAAAGTGCCACATCAACGTAGCAGACTGTTTCAACCATGTCGGTATACCCCGCACAGTTCCCTCATAGTCTTGTTGCTACTTTCTAAGAAGGTATCCCCCAGATCCGGGTAGGATCTATAGAACTCCCAAACAACCCACAATTTAAAGCACACAAGGAAAACAATTGAAAAAACAGTTATGAACTAGCCCTAAGGTACACCTCACTTTAAGTGTAAGTCCCCAGCAGAGTCGCCAGTTCTGTGATCGGTGGATCTGGAACTGACTGTTTAACGCTGGTTCGCGAAATGTCGCGGAAGCAAGAGTCGCCACCGTCTTTTATTTTCTCCAAATGGAAAGGACAAAAGCATAGAAAAATTCCTTATAGAGATTGCTCTCGGTTCGGGAGGTAGGTTATAGAAAGGGAAGGTGTTAGCACCCTTTCTATCCATGGTTATCCATGGGCTCTTAAATACTTGCTCATTTGTGTTTTCAAAATTGGTTTGTTTGCTTTTCAACTGTGGGTTTAAAAAGTTTCTTTGAAAATTCCAGTTCGACTCTTGTATCGGTCCTCAAGAGTGTTTGAAAAATTGCTTTCGAAAGCTTTTTGAAAAGGTGTCGGTGTGAAAAGTAATTTTGATTTGTTTTGAGATTTAGAGCAAGTATCTACGAGAACCTACCTACCCTAAGGAATTCGTCTGTGTAAGTGTCCTTTAAAGTAGTGCCATCCCACCATTGAGAGGTAGGTAGCACCACCGTTGGAGGTATTCGGGTCAATTCGAGTTTAGGGACTTTGTGGTCACCGAGCAAAGGTAAGATACCTTAGGAGCTACCCTTATGCCATTGATCTTTTATTCCGAGGCAACCATTCCGAGGCAACTTGTTTTTAGGCAACTTTGTTTTAGGAAACTAGATCAATGGACACAAGGACTCACTAAGACGTCCTATAGTCGGCGGCCACATTTCGAGGGACAAGGCAACAATGTGATCACCAGAGTAATGGGAAGACACCTTAGAAGCTACCCTCATGCCAGGTTCCCGGATCATGAGGACTTACTAAGACATCCTCTACTCGACGATCACCTTTCGAGGCAAGGCAACAGTGAGGCGTACCCTAGGGGTGGTGTGTGCGATTCATGTGTCGTTTTCATTTGCATTTATCTTGTCATGTTATCGGTGTTCTACGCTTGTTTTTATTTCATCCATACATTCTTTCATGCTTTTGATTAACAATTAAAAATATTGCGGGAATGTAAAAATCTAAAGCTATTACAAACGGCGCGGGTCCACATCGCCAAAAGTTTCTCGAACCCGATTTGACAGAAAATAAATAAAGTAAATAAAAGTGCGAGAAGTGATTAAAATGTTACAAGGCCTTGGGAGAGATACATGAATTATAAAGAAATAAAAATAAATGCGAATTAATAAGAATTAAAACGAAACGAGGGCGTTGGACCCTTTTGCAAAAAAATCAAATTAATGATGAAGTTAATTAATTAAAAAGAAAGCAAGAATTTGTTTTTGGTATTTTTTAGTGTTTTAGGCTTTAAATAAAAAAGGAATTAATTAACATTAATACTAACCCTAATTCTAATGGCTTTTAATTTATTAAGAAATATTGAAGTTTTTGACCTAAATTAACCCTAAGTTATTTTTATGCAAATTTAATTATAAAAAATAAAATATTTAATTATTTAATATATTTATGAAAGAATAATAAAAAGATGAAAAACTATTAATTAAACCTATTTCTACATTTTTTAGATTTTTGTTAAAAGAATTAAAATTGCAACCTAATTTAAAACTAAATAATTACATGCAAATTTATTTATGAAAAATATTAAGACAAAAATATTTATTGTATTTTCCCTTTTTTCTGATTTTTTATTGGTGTTTTATATTTTGTGAAAATAATAAAATTAATTACTAAAACAACAATTAAAAAGAAAAATAGAAAATAGAAAAAATAAAGAGAATAGGAAGAATTGCAAACCAAAGGGGGTTCAGATCCCAAATTAAGAGGTATTCTTTAGAAATCCAGACCCAATAAGACATTGATCCGTTTGACTTTCCAGGTAGTGTGCTGCAGCGTTGACTGGACCTTATGTTGTTCCTCCAATTTGCACCCTTGGATTGCTTTAAACGTACGCGTGGCTGGCCTGATGAGGAGGTGTATCATGGTCTTCAGTAAGCGAAGCTGCATGTGATGGCTAATTGAAAAATAACATTGAAATTATTGAAGACCTGGGGCTCGAACCCAGGTCATGTGCATTATCTCCAGATATGCTTGCCACTGAGCCACTTCATGCATTGTTAATATTAAATAAGCAACAAATATTATAAAAAGAACAACTGCATTAGTGATTCAAAACGCGCGAAATTTTGAACCCTCCAATCAGCGCCGGCCAACACATCATCTTCTTCATGTTCCTGAAATACAAACAACATAAGCAACGGTTTTTACACCGTTGCAGAAAGTATCTTTACAGAAAATAACGATTAGCACTAGGGCACTCATAAATTAGGCGCGATAGTTCCATTATCTTTGTCCACATGCGCTGAGTTGAATGGTGGTGGTCTTGAGGGCCAATTTTTCCTCATTTAAAAATCCCCAATTTGGAGCTTCCTGAACCCTAAATATCATTAATGGCGAAATCGTGTATAGCATGTAAAAATACAATTAAACATATTGGTTAGCTTCAGAACTTCACAAGGAATGTAAATCAACAATTAAAATGCCATAAGAATGCCTATATGTCAAAACACGATCATGGATTTTGTTTGAAACAGTTTGACTTCATTATACCAATTCTGGGCGTTTTGATGAGTATTCTTGATTGAGAATCGTTCAGTGGACCTTGAGGAAGCTAATGGAATGAAAATTATGTCTTGAATCAACCTGCAAGTTAGTTTTCAGTTATGAGTTTTTTGAGAAAAATTTCAATTTGTGAATGGGGTTTTCTGAGCAGCTGCGTGTGTGTTTGCACTAGGGTTGTATTCAGGCTTAAGTATAGAACCAATTAGGTCAAGAAAAATAGAACAAATCCAATGCTTTCATGGTTTTTGGAAATTTGATTTTTAAGGATCTTTTTCAATCTTTTCCATGTGTTCTTGTATCAATTTTGATCAATTCACTCCAAATCTTTCTTTATTTGGCTAGGCACGAATTATTGAGCATAAAACATGCACAAAAAGATTTAAAACTTTAGGTTAGCATTTTTCATGTATTTATTTTAATTTAAGTGAATTATTATTAATAAAAATCCAAATAAATAAATAAAAAATGAATAAAACTTCCCTTTGGGCCAAGTGGTCGTGCACATGTCATGGATGATGAATTATGGAAGAAAATGTGGCCCATTAGCAATTTTAGGTCATTTGAATCAATGTTGACTTTTCAAAATATCCAAAAATTTCCCAACTTCCACAAGGCATAACTTGCTCAATTTTTAAGGTTTTCTCATGTTCTTGGACATTTTGGAAAGGTCTTTGAGTCCTCTAACCAATGTCTTTGGTCCCATGTCATTTTTATTTACCAATCTCAAGTTATGGCCTTTGACTTAAAGTCCCTTTTTGTTGACTTTTGAAAATGACCTATAATGTTGAAATTGATAACTTTTTGTGAGAGCATTTCTTGGACTTGAAGTATGAAGATGAGTTGTAGGAAATGTCTTTCTCTTCAAAATGAGCTTTGGATGGAATTTTTCTGATGATCCATGTGAAAGTTATGCCCTGGTCAATTTCAGTTGACTTTTTCAACTGTCCAAATAAGGAAACTTTTGCATTTTGATGATTTTTGAGCCAAACTTTGAGAATCATGATCAAGCATTGATCAAATGATGTTTGTGGCTTCAAAATGATATGTTGACCAAAAATTTGAACTTTTGACTGTCAAATGACCATTTTGCCCCTACAGTTGACTGTAGTGCAATTTAGGGTTTTGACTGTGCAATTTTGTACTGAAAGCCTTGAAACTTGATATGAGGATGCTTGACCATGTTTGTAGGCATGTGAGGCTTGATTGGACCTTTGGAAACTTCATTTTCTTGATCAGAACAAAAACCCTAATCTTGACTGCTTAGGAGGCTCTTGCACTGTGCAACCCTTGGGGAACTTTTGCAGTTTGTCTTGGCAATTTCTTTGAAGAATATGGGAGGGCAAATTTTGGGGTACAACAGTAAGCCAGCAAGTCAATGCACTCTCCCCAAGCAAAATTATCCTGTCAACCTTAAGGAAGTTGGGTATCCTCCAGCAGATCTCAACATTCCCCAGAGCAATATCCAAACATTCTTAACAAGCATCCCCGGCAGTCTTGATCTAAGATTGTTCCCCGGCGGTCTACCAGACATTCAGTGGAGTCACTTCCAACATATCTCAAAATTTCCCCAGGAGAGTCCAGCATGGTTCAAGATTTCCCCAGGACAGTTTGAATCATCTCCCCAGCAGTAAGCTTATCCCAAGTAGGTTCTGGAAGCTTATCCCCTACAGAGAACGAACGCGTCCCCCGGCTTTATTCAAAGGTTATTTCCCTACCGGGATATAACTGGGTTATCCTCAGCCAAAAGCCACAGAAAAACCATCCTCGGCAAAGTCTTCCTATCCCCAGCGGAGTCTATTAAAACTTCCAACATAACAACGGTATCCCCAGCGAAGTTATCAACATCTCAACAGAGTACCTCTCCTCCCACAGAGTATTATTCCCCAGCAAGGTAGCTAGAGTAATTTTTCTCCCCGCAGAGTAATCCATTCGACAAGTTTATTCCCCGACAGAGTTATCTTTTCCTACCGGTATTCTTGCAACCATCACTCCCCAGTGGAAACAGAAGCTCTCCATCAGCCCAGGATTTTAAATCCCGGCATTCGTCAAGGATATATTTTCCTAGACAAAAATACATTCAAAAACATCACATACATCATGATACATGCATAAACGCATCATATCTTACAATCTCATTTATGTTGAGAACATCATTGCTTGATCCATATCATGCATTGCATATGACTGACCTTTACCTTTCAGGAAAGATCCAGTTAGGTTCTCAGCTATGTCCAAGACCTCCTCTGGTTCAGTTAAATCGATTCCTAAAGATTTTTCTGATGCCGATCCAGTTGAAGTTAATTCAAGACTTTCGTCTGGTTCAGTTAAATCGATTCTAAGATTTTTCTGATTCTTATCCAGTCAAAGTTAATCCAAGACCTTGCCTGGTTCAGTTAAATCGACTCCTAAAGATTTTTCTGATGCCGATCCAGTCAAAGGCCTTCTCTGGTTCAGTCAGATCGACCCTAAGATCTCTCTGATTCTTATTCTAGTTGAAGAATCCAAGACCTTGCCTGGTTCAGTTAAATCGACTCCTAAAGATTTTTCTGATGCCGATCCAGTCAAAGGCCTTCTCTGGTTCAGTCAGATCGACCCTAAGATCTCTCTGATTCTTATTCCAGTTGAAGATTCCAAGACCTTGCCTGGTTCAGTTAAATCGACTCCTAAAGATTTTTCTGATGCCGATCCAGTCAAAGGCCTTCTCTGGTTCAGTCAGATCGACGCTAAGATCTCCCTGATTCTTATTCCAGTTGAAGATTCCAAGACCTTGCCTGGTTCAGTTAAATCGACTCCTAAAGATTTTTCTGATGCCGATCCAGTCAAAGGCCTTCTCTGGTCCAGTTAAATCGACTCCTAAAGATTTTCTTGATGAAGACTCAGTAGAAGATATCCAAGATTCTCTCATCGTTACTGTTGAGGTAGTAATCGTCCAAGATTCCTTCATCATTCTGTTGAGGTAGTAATCGCCCCAGATTCTCTCATCGTTACTGATTGAGGTAGTAATCGCCCCAGGTTCTCTCAACGTTACTGTTGAGGTAGTAATCGCCCCAGATTCTCTCATCATTACTGTTGAGGTAGTAATCGCCCCAGGTTCTCTCAATGTTACTGTTGAGGTAGTAATCGCCCCAGGTTCTCTCAACGTTACTGTTGAGGTAGTAATCATCCAAGGTTCTCTCACCGTCCCGTTGAGGTAGTAACCATCCCTGATTCATTCATCACCTTTTGAAGCTCCCGACTCGATTCCTGTATCTCGCCAGGGCACGTCTGAAGAGTTCAAAGATTCGATACCTGTATCCATCCAGGGCGCATCTACACAAAGAGTGTGAAGACCAACTCCTGTAACAGGCCAGGTGATCATTTTCTTTTTCAGGTACGCAAGTTCTCGCTAAGGAAACTCTTACGCGATCGACACCCAGATGGCATCTATAAGCCCATCCACCTATTCATCACCTCTCAACATGGCATCTATAAGCCCATCTTCCTATCCATCAATCTCCAAATGGCATCTGTAAGCCCATTCCCACCATCACACTACTAACATGTGAGCGCAAATTTCTGGGCACTCTAGTGTTCAATCATCTTCCACCTTCGGATTACGAAAGGCACGACAGCCAATCTGCATCCTCAGGTTTAAGAATATTGAACAGGGGCAACTGTTGTAACCCAAAATTTTCCCTCCCATATTCTTCAAGATTTGCCAAGATCAAGGTTCAAAATCTCCCAAGGGTTGCACAGTCCAATGGCCTTCTAACAGTCAAAAATTAGGGTTTTGGTTCTGGCAAAGAAGTTGAAGTTTCCAAGGGTCCAATCAAGTCCCACATGCCTATAAACATTGTCAAGCATCCTCATGTCAAGTTTCAAGACTCACAGCACAAAATTGCACAATCAAAAAACCCTAATTGCCCTACAGTCAACTGCAGGGGCAAAATGGTCATTTGACAGTCAAAAGTCAAAATTTTTGGTCAACATCTTATTTTGAAGCCACAAAAATCATTTGATCAATTCTTGATCATGATTCTCAAGGCATGGCTCCAAAAGTCTCAAGATGCAAAAGTTTCTATTTTTGGACAATTGAAAAAGTCAACTGCAAATTGACCAGGGCATAACTTCCACATGGTTTATCAGAAAAATCCCATCCAAAGCTCATTTTGAAGAGAATGACATTTCCTACAACTCCTCTTCACACTTCAAGTCCAAGAAATTCTCTCACAAAAAGTTATCAATCTCAACATTATAGGTCATTTTCAAAAGTCAACAAAAAGGGACTTTAAGTCAAAGACCATAACTTGAGACTGGTAAATAAAAATGACATGGGACCAAAGGCATTGGTTAGAGGACTTCAATACCTTTCCAAAATGTCCAAGAACATGATCAAAGCTTAAAAATTGAGCAAGATATGCCTTGTGGAAGTTGGGAAATTTTTGGGAATTTTGAAAAGTCAACTTTGCTTCAAATGCCTCAAAATTGCTAATGGGCCACAATTTCTTCCAAGAATCATCACCCAAAAGCTATGCACGACCCATTGACATCCAAGGGAGTTATTTCATCATTTTTTATTAATTATTTGAATTATTATTATTATTAATTCACTTAATTAAAATTAAATATGACAAAAATAGCAAAACATATTTTCCAAATCTTTTTGTGCAGCATATTCCCTCATCATGACCTAAATATTTCGTGCACATGCTCAAGAGACCAAATCTTCCAAAATAGGCAAGTTCCATGGCAAGAAAAGATTGAAAAAGATCATGAAAATCAAATATTCAAAATCATTGAATACAAGGCTTTGGGCTTGATTTTTCTGACCTAATGCATTCACACATATATACACATTGCAACCCTAATGCAGAGAACAGGAAAGCTGCGCATAAGCATCAAGAACACATTGCAACTTTTTGACAAAAAATCTCAAAACTATTTTCATAGCTAGAGCTTGTTTCAAGGTCCAAAAAGTATTCCAATCCACTCCTGGCATTACCAGGAAGCTTCTCCAATTGAAACCAACCCTCCACGCGCAAAGAATTGGTAGATAGAAGTCTAACTTTTCTGTAAAATTTTCATAATCGTGCTTGCATTTTCATACATTATTCATGGCTTTTAATGCTTGATTTACACTAACATGAACCCTCTGAAGCGATTGGTGCCCTTTAATTGCATTGATATTGCCTGTGTCAAAAATTGCCATGAAAGCTTCTTAGGGTTTCTGAAGCTTTGATTTGGGGTTTCACAAATAAGGAACAATTGGCCACTCAAACCAGGACCATTGGACTCAGGACATTCAGACGAAACTATTGATCACATCGCGCCTAATTTCTATTTCACCATGCGCTAATCGCTATTTTCCAGGTTTGAGGTTAGTGGGGGTTTAAAACCCCCGCTATCTAGTCGTATTTTTTCAGGCAAAACAAATAACAATGGAGAAGATGCTGAGTTGTTGGAACGTGAGTGGACGGTTTGAATATTAGCGCGTTTTTGCTTTGGTTCAGCATAATGCGTTCTTTTCACATATATTACTTCTATCCTATTATATTATCAAAGAAACGCACTAGCTCAATTGGTTAGCACGCTGGCATGCATGTATTGGGACCTGGGTTCGATTCCCAGGTCCCCCCACTTTATTCAATATTTTTTCCTTTAACATGATTATGTGCAGTGCGCTCCCAGTGACTCACTATACAATGCATATGCCTCTGCTTGCCATGCAATCTGATTGATCAATCCAATGGTCACAAACGCAGTCCACCATGCACATTGGTCAACACATGCACACGTAACCAGAAGAAGTCAAAAAAGGCCTGATTGTGGTGGGCCAAATTGCTCAAACAAAACCTCCAAATGGGTCAGAATACCCCCCATGTTTGCATTTTCTTTCTCTCTTTTTTGTTCTTTTCTTTTATTTACTTTAATTATTTTAATTAATTATCATAATACAAAAAATGCAAAAAAATCAGAAAAGTCAAAAAATAAAATATGTTTATTTAATTTTTTTAAGTAGTTTTGTAAATAAATTTCAATAATCCAATTAGTTTAATTTTAGGTCTTCAACTTTAATGTTTTTTTTCTTAAATAACTAAAAAATATAAAAATAGGTTTTTTAACACATTTTATCCTCTTTTTAATAGATAATCTTTTTCCTTATTATTATTAGTAATTATTAATTAGTTTTATAAATACTTATGTAATTAAATAATTAGCATAAGTTAGGTTAAAACTTTAATTCTTTTCTTTAACAATTAAAAACATGTAGAATTAGGGTTTCTTCTCCTTTTAATTTTCTTTATTTTCATAAATACAAAAACATAAAAAAATCATTTCTTTTTCTTTATTTAATAATTAATTCACTTTCAATTCCAATTTAATTTCCTTAAAGGGTCCAACGCCCTCGCACCTTCGATTATAATTTCTTTTCGCGCGTTTGTTCTATTTCTTCATTTTAAATATTATGTAATTCCCCCAAAGCTTTGTAATAGTAATTAGGACATTTACTTTCCGCACTTTTATTCAAATCGAGTCTTTGTTAATTTGGCGATGTATAGACCCGCGCCTTGTAATAGCGTAGGACTTTTTATTTTCCGTATTTTAATTTCCGCCCCTTTAAACTGTTAATCACATGAAAGAATGAATGCCCAAATAAAATCAAAGCGTAGCTCACCCAATGCATGACAAGACAAATAATAATGGAAAATGACACACAATTCACACACCACTTCTAGGGTACGCCTCACTGTTGCCTTACCCCTCGAAACGTGGTCGTCGAGTATAGGACGTTTTAGTAAGTCCTCATGTCCATGAACATGGCATGGGGGTAGCTTCTAAGGTATCCTACTGTTGCTCTGGTGACCACACTGTCCCTAATCCTCGAATTGACCCGAACACCTCCAACGGTGGTGCTACCTACCTCTCAATGGTGGGATGGCACTACCTTAAGGACATTTACACAGCCTAATTCCTTAGGGTAGGTAGATAACTCGTAGATACTTGCTCTAATTCAAAACAAAATCAAAACTTCTTTTCACACCTCACACTTTCATAAAGCTTTCAAAAACGATTTTTCAAACACTCTTGAGGACTGATACAAGAGTCGATCTGAAACTTTCAAAGAAAGTTTTTCAAACCCACTCACAATTGAAAAGCAAACACTTTTGAAAACACAATGAGCAAGTATCTAAGAGCCCATGGATAACCATGGATAGAAAGGGTGCTAACACCTTCCCTTTCTATAAATCTACCTCCCGAACCGAGAGCAATCTCATAAGGAATTTTTCTGTGCTTTTGTCCTTTCCATATTAGAGAAAATAAAAGATGGTGGCGACTCTTGCTTCCGCGACATTTCGCGAACCAGCGTTAAACAGTCAGTTCCAGATCCACCGATCACAGACCCTTCCTGTCTTCCTTTGGAAATTACTACATACTAGTTATTGTCAACTATGTTTCGAAATGGATCAAGGTTGTAGCCTCTCCAACAAATGATGCGCGAGTAGTAGTCAGGCTTTTAAATAACATAATATTTCTAAGATTCAATGTTTTGAGACTCGTCATCAGTGACGGTGGCTCCCATTTCATTCCCAAAATCCTAGAAAAATTATTAGCGAAGCACGGAGTCCGACATCATGTCGCAACACCTTATCATCCACAAATAAGTGGGCAAGTAGAGGTCTCCAACTGAGAAATTAAGCAAATCTTAGAAAAAACTGTAGCAACCTCTAGGAAAGACTGGTCATCTAAGTTACATGAAGCTTTATGGGCATATAGGACAACATATAAAACTCTGATTGGAAGTACACCATTCAAACTAGTTTATGGGAAATCATGTCATCTTCCGGTAGAAATAGAACATAAATCTTATTGGGCCATTAAGACCCTTAATTTAAATTACACCGCTGCGGGTGAGAAAAGAATTTTGGATATCCATGAACTAGAAGAACTTAGACTAGACGCTTATGATAACACTCAGATATATAAAGAGAGAACAAAAAATTGGCACGATAAACGAATATCTAGAAAAGAATTCAATGAAGGCGATATAGTTCTTCTGTTTAATTCTAGACTTAAATTATTCCTGGGAAAACTTCGCTCTAGATGATCTAGTCCATTCAAAGTCACTAAGGTTTTTCAAAATGGTGCAATAGAAATCAAAGGAATGAGTTGCAAACCATTTATTGTAAATGGACAACGCTTAAAACATTATCATAGAATAGATTGTTAGAACATAGTTTGATTCTACAACCCTTGATTAAAGTTTTGATGATAACAAAATACAAAGAATAAATAATTCCAGAGATATATATATATAGAACAAATATGCTACTTAAAATTATGTCTTGTATATGCAGAAGTTCTGATGGGATCAGCATCAGAAGATAGGCAATAAAGCATTACACGCTGAAAGCAAAGCAGGCTTTACGCTGAAGTTTGATGACCAGAATCTGCGCCTAAACAAGTACACTCTGACTCTGAACAAAGACATCTTAACCAAGTCATCAACACTCTGAAGCTTTATCAGCAGTTAAAGTAAAGAAGACTCTGAAGCGTTACTGGTTATTCAAGACAGAATTAAATGCCAACGGCTTTCTTCAGACAAGATCTTCTTCAAAAGGAAAGTGTGTTATTAACATTAAAACTTGATTTATGGACAACGTCTCTTGCTTGCCTATATAAACAAGTCTTCTTGTGAAAGAAGTACATACGTACGCACACATCAATTTGCAGAGAATTCCAAACCACGCATATTCAAGCTCTAGAAAATTTATTTTATTCCAAGCGTAATTTGTGTAATTATTACAGTTGTGATATACTGTTTTGTTAGAAAACAACAACACACTCTTGTTCAATTATTTGTAAAAGATTTCCTTGAGATTAACCGGCTTGTGGCTGTACTCAAGAAGACTTTAACAGTTGTTAAAGTAGTTGTTGTAATCGTTTGAAGATTAGTGGATTAAGACCTCGTTGGAGAGAGGCGAAATCACCTTGACGGGTGGACTGGAGTAGTTTGAGATCAAACGAACCAGGATAAAAATATTGTGTCATTAAGTTGTTTTTGATTTAAGTTTCTCAATTCAACTCCCCCCCCTTCTTGTGTTTTTCACATCTTCAATTGGTATCAGAGCGCCTGGTTCTGAGCTTAAACACTTAACCGTGTCAGTACAAGATCCAGCGTCAGAAAAACACAATGGCAGGACCAAGTCAAAACATCAGCAATGACAACAATGAAGAAAGGGACAGATTCAGTTGCAAACCTCCAGTCTTTGATGGAGAGAACTTTGACTACTGGAAAGACAGAATTGAGAGTTTCTTTCTGGCCCATGATGCTGATCTGTGGGATATGGTGACTGATGGATACACGCACCTAGTGGATGGACGTGGTCAGAAGATTGACAGGAAAATGATGTCTGACCAGCAAAAGCGTGAGTTCAGAAATCATCACAAGGCCAGAACAATTCTTCTCAGCACCATCTCATATTCAGAATATGAGAAAATATCAAATAGAGAAACTGCCAAGAATATGTTTGATTCTCTGAGAATGATGCATGAAGGCAACATTCAAGTCAAAGAAACCAAATCCCTTGCGCTCATTCATAAGTATGAGGCATTCAAGATAGAAGATAGTGAATCAATAGAAGCTATGTTTTCAAGATTCCAAACTCTTGTTGTTGGTCTAAAAGTTCTTGACAAAGGGTATTCCACTACTGATCATGTTAAGAAGATCATCAGAAGCTTGCCAAAACAATGGAGGCCAATGGTCACAACGCTTAAGCTAGCCAAGGATCTCAACAAAATCTCTCTGGAGGAACTTGTCAGCTCCCTCAGATGTCACGAGATAGAGCTAGAAGCAGATGAACCTCAAAAGCAAGGTAAGCCACTAGCTTTAAAATCTAACAGAAAATCTGACTCCAAAGTTTTGCAGGTTGTGGAAGAAACCTCTTATGGATCGTCATCAGAAGAAGATGAATTGTCTCTCCTCTCCAGAAGGGTGAACCAACTGTGGAAGCAGAGGCAAAGGAAGTTCAGGAATCCCAGAAGATCAGAAAATCAGAATGAATCCTCCTCCAGATACAGAAGGTCAGAATCCTCCTCTGGACACAGAAGATCTGAAGGTTCTTCAGGATACAGAAAGCCAAACAACAAAGACATCATATGCTATGAATGTAATGAGCAAGGGCACTACAAAAGTGATTGCCCAAAGCTTTAGAAGGAGAAGCCCAAAAATAAGTTTGGCAAAGAAAAGAAGAAAAGTCTCATGGCTACATGGGATGATTCTGACACATCTGAAGCTGACTCAGAATCAGATGATGAAAGAGAAAACATGGCCCTCATGGCAAACGTATCTGAAGACAGTGAAGCTTATGGCTCAGGCTCTGAATCATATACAAAAGAGGTATTCCCTGACTTTACTATAAACTTTACTAAGGCTGAACTAGCTGAAAGCCTTAATGAAATTCTGGAAAGGTATCAGCAGATCATAGTCAAATTCAGAAACCTGAAAAGGAATCTTGTTTCTGACTCTGATAAGACTGAGAGTCTCAGATTGGAGAATTCTGAGTTAAAAGAAAAAATTTCAAAATTAGAAAACCAGTTGCAAAACTCTCAGAAGGAAACAATCCCTGAAACTCCCAGCAATGCTGATGAGATCATTAAAGAGTATGATCACAACTTTCAGAAGTTTATTGCTAAAAACATAGACAGAAGCAAGATGGCTTCAATGATTTATGGAGTTAGCAGAAATGGCAGAAAAGGGATAGGATATCAAGGTAAGGTTCCTACACCAAAAAATGCCATGGACTTAGTTATAAAATGCACTCCACTTGATTCACACTTTATATATGGGCACACACATGACATAAAATATACAAGTAGTGATTACTCTGTCAAACCAAAATTCAACCAGAGTTTTGGTAAAACTAACAAATCAGGACCCAAGAAAATATGGGTACCTAAGGATAAAATAATACATGTGGCAGATATCTTTAGCAGCAAAGCAAAGACACCAATCATGGTACCTAGACTCTGGCTGCTCACGACACATGACGGGAAGAAGGCATATGTTCCAAAGCCTGGAACTTAAGCCTGGAGGTCACGTAGGCTTTGAAGGCAATCAGAGAGGAAAGATCATTGGCTCTGGAACAGTAGGTAATGGAAATCTTCCCTCTATAAGTAATGTTTTATTAGTTGATGGATTAATGCATAACCTGTTATCCATAAGTCAATTAAGTGATAACAGTTATGTTATAATCTTCAATCAAAATTCATGCAAAGCTGTTAGTCAGAAAGATGGGACTATCCTATTTAATGGAAAAAGGAAAAACAACATTTATAAAATCAAACTTTCTGAACGGAAAAGTCAGAATGTAAAATTTCTTCTATCTGTTAACAACGAGCAATGGATCTGGCACAGAAGATTGGGACATGTTAGTATGAGAAGAATATCTCAGATTAACAAACTCAATCTGGTCAGAGGACTTCCTAACTTGAAGTTCAATTCAGATGCTCTGTGTGAAGGATGTCAGAAAGACAAGTTTGCAAAACCTGCTTTCAAATCCAAAAATGTTGTTTCCACCTCTAAGCCATTAGAACTTCTGCACATTGACTTATTTGGACCAGTAAAAACTGCTTCAGTCAGTGGCAAGAAGTATGGGTTAGTAATCGTAGATGACTATAGCAGATGGGCATGGGTAAAGTTCTTAAAGCACAAGGACGAGTCACACTCTGTGTTTGTTACCTTCTGCAACCAAGTTCAGAATGAAAAGGATCTTAGAATCGTCAAAGTCAGAAGTGATCATGGTGGAGAATTTGAAAATAAAGATTTTGAGTTATTCTTTAATGAAAAAGGCATTCTGCATGATTTTTCTTGTCCTAGAACTCCCCAGCAAAATGGAGTTGTAGAACGAAAGAACAGAACATTGCAAGAAATGGCCAGAACCATGATCAACGAGACTAACGTTGCTAAGATCTTCTGGGCAGAGGCAATAAACACAGCGTGTTATATTCATAATAGAATCTCCATAAGACCTATTCTGGAAAAGACTCCATATGAATTGTGGAAGAACAGAAAGCCCAACATTTCTTATTTTCACCCATTTGGATGTACTTGTTTTATTTTGAATACAAAAAATTATTTGAACAAGTTTGACTCTAAAGCACAAAAGTGTATTATGTTAGGATACTTTGAACACTCAAGAGGGTATAGAGTATACAGTACAGAAACACAGATTGTTGAAGAGTCAATCAGTGTTCGATTTGATGATAAGCTTGACTCTCAAAAGTCAAAGCAGAATGAATTCCTTGTAGTTATGGAAGTTGAACTCACAGGTACTGAAGACAACTCATCAGAGGCTCTCAATAAAGACACTCTCTCAACATCAGAAAGAGTCACAACAAGCAACCCAGCACCTTCTGTTGATCAAATCCAGAAAAGACCATCCAGAAGAAGCATTGATCATCCAAAAGAAACAATTTTAGGAAGGAAGGAAGATCCAATCAGAACAAGATCTACTTTTAGAAATTCTAAAGAGTCTCTCATAGGACTAGTTTCTCTGATTGAACCAACAACAATTGATGAAGCACTTCTGGACAATGAATGGATTATGGCAATGCAAGAGGAGCTAAATCAATTCACCAGAAATGACGTATGGGATCTGGTTCCCAAACCAAAAGGATTCAACGTCATTGGTACAAAATGGGTGTTCAGAAACAAACTGAACGAACAAGGTGAAGTCATCAGAAACAAAGCACGACTGGTAGCACAAGGTTATAGTCAGCAAGAGGGGATAGACTATACAGAAACCTTTGCTCCAGTCGCCAGGTTAGAATGTATCAGACTTTTAATATCATTTGATGTTAATAAAGGCATCACTCTGTATCAGATGGATGTCAAAAGTGCATTCTTAAATGGCTATATAGAAGAAGAGGTATATGTGCACCAACCCCCTGGTTTTGAAAGTTTCAAAAATCCATAATATGTTTTCAAACTAAAGAAGTCACTCTATGGTCTAAAACAAGCTCCCAGAGCTTGGTATGAAAGACTAAGTAACTTCCTGTTGGAAAAGGAATTCACCAGAGGGAAAGTGGACACAACCTTGTTCTGTAAGACAGTTAAGAATGACATTTTAGTATGTCAGATTTATGTTGATGACATCATATTTGGATCCACTAAACCCTCTCTGGGAAGAGAGCTTGCTAAATGTATGCAGGCAGAATTTTAGATGAGCCTAATGGGGGAACTAAAATTCTTTCTGAGAATTCAGATTAATCAAACTCCAGAAGGAACTTACATTCATCAGAGCAAATATGTCAGAGAACTTCTGAAAAAATTTGATCTCTCAGAATGTAAGCCCTCAAGGATTCCAATGCATCCCACGTGCATTCTGGAAAAAGAAGAGGTAAGTAAAAAGGTAGAACAGAAGGTCTACAGAGGTATGATTGGTTTTCTTCTCTATCTGAAGACTTCAAGGCCTGACATTCTATTCAGTGTTTGCATTTGTGCTAGATTCCAATCGGATCCTAGAGAATCTCACTTAACAGTAGTTAAGCGAATTTTCAAGTATCTGAAAGGTACTGCTAATTTGGGTTTGTTTTATAGAAAATCAAGTGATTACAGCTTAGTAGGATACTGTGATGCTAATTTTGCTGGAGACAGAGTATAACGTAAAAGCACTTCTGGAAGCTTCCAGTTTCTGGGAGAAAATCTGATCTCATGGTCCAGCAAAAGACAATCCATAATAGCTCTATCAACAGCAGAAGTTGAATACATAGCAGCAGCTGGATGTAGCACGCAAATGCTCTGGATGAAAAGTCAACTTGAGGACTTCAATATATTTGAGAGTAACATCCTTATCCTCTGTGACAATACTTCTGCTATTTGTCTCAGTAAAAATCCTATTTTGCATTCTAGAGCTAAGCATATAGAAATAAAAACATCATTTTATTAGGGACTATATTCAGAAAGGGATTCTCAATTTAAAATTCATTAATACAGACCATCAATGGGCTGATGTCTTTACAAAACCTCTTTCTGAAGATAGGTTTAACTTCATTCTGAAACATCTCAGCATGAAGCTTTTCCCAGAATAAACTGTTTTATTTACATATCTTAACCTTCAGAATATTGGTTATTTTCTGTGAACTGCTGATCAACCTGCCTTCATATTTTTAGAAGTACAGATTGTATCAGAATCTAACCATGAAGATCTGAGCGTTTCATTTCAAGGATAGAAGTGTGCTATTCACGTAAGCAAACAGTTGTCATCCATTCATCATCTACCTTCTGAGGCTGAACACGCGTTCACTTTTTTGAAAGGTCAAAAGCGCTGATTGGATGCATTGAGACACATGTCATGGGTAACCGTTCCAAATATCTTTCTGAATCCCCTAAAATCAGTTGTCATTAATGCTTATAATCATTAAAAATTATTTCTCTCTCTTGCAGTTTATATTTTCAAAATCTATTTAAACGCATTTTTCACTCTTTATACTCTTTCACTTTCACTTTCTCTACAATCTAATTGATTTCAGTTTGCATTTTCAAAAACCCCTTCATTTTCTTCTCAAAGTTTCTGTGTGAACATGGCTTCCTCAAGCATCCCAAATACCAGTTCTCAGAGAACAGAATCCATGGAACAATATGAAGAACCGTTCAAAACTCTCCTCACGCCCATTGACAACCTAGAAGTGCTTTCAGAACTGATTGTAGATTTTGAAAATCTTCAAGAAAATGGGTTCAATCTTTCTGAAGAAGTAAAGGCTCAAGGATGGAACTGGTATTTTGACCGTCTTCTAGGTCCAACGTTTCCAATCCTTGTGAAAGAATTCTGGATTCATGCTTCATCCTCCAACCATCAAGTCACTTCGTATGTAATAGGGAAGAACATAGTAATTAATGAAGACCTAATTGCAAGACTGATAGGTTACAGTGGTGGTGGCGTAAGGTGTATAGACATGGCTGAAAGATGTGCTGATGTGCTGATGTTGCTTCAATTGCAAGGGAATTTTTCACTCTGGGTCTTCCCTCCAGCAAGATAAGGGATTTGAAGGATCATCACAGAATATGGGCCAAGATAATTCTGGGATGCATCAATCACAGGAAGCCAACCAGCTCTCCTGACTACATAAACATTGATCAGCAGTTTCTGATCTACTTCATCTCCCAGAAGACTAAGGTGAATCTGGCTCATTTACTGTTTAATCATCTGAGGACCAGTGTTAAGGATACTAGAGAAGATGAGCGCACCAAAAGGGACTGGATACCCCTTGGAAGGCTCATATAAGATATTCTAACAGAGAATAGGCTGATAGAGCATCTAACAGAAGCACAAGAAATCAGCTCTCTAGAGGCAACTGCTGGGAAGCCTTTGAATGCAAAGAATCTGAAAAAGATGAAGATTATTGAGAACATCAAGAAGGAACCCAATGTTACTTCTTTTGCAACCATCACCTCCAGAAGAATCCCTCTGGATGATTTTCCTATGTTCTCAAAAATTGATTCCAAGCCTGAAATTATCGTCAGATATTTAGATGCATGCAAGGCAGATGGCACTGCACCAGGGTTAAACATTCAGGACTTGCAACATAAGGCTCCAGAAGTTGTGCTGAAGAAGAACAAGAAAAGGAAGGCAGCAGCAGAAGGATCATCCCAGCGGACTCCTAAAGCTGCTAAAGAGAAAGGTAATCCTTCTTCTGTAACTGTTTTAGAATCAATTACTATATCAACATTTGAACCAATACCTACCCAATCAGAAATTCCTACCCCTCAAACTTTTGATGATTTTGACATAGGGTTTGACCCCTCAGAAACTCTAAGTCTTAGAGAAACTCACTCCCTACCTATCAATCCAAATACTGAAACAACTCAACCAGAACTTGCAAAAGTTATGTCAGATATTGAAACTTTTGACCAAAATATTTCTGCTCCCACACCAGAAAATCCAAACTCCGAAACCACTACAGAAGCACCATTACCAGATATTCCCATCTCTCCTCAACCAGAAATACCACTACCTCCATCTCCTCAACCAGATATTCATTCACCGTCTTCACAACCTGAACAATCACAACCAGAAGTTTAAACTTCTGAGATCCAACCTTCTGAGACTTGTGAACCAGAACCTCATAACGTTCAATCCAACCAATCTGAAGAACCCACTTCAGATGCTGATACCATTCCCATTCCAGGAATCACTGAACCTCTGGCCATCCGTATGCCCCTCACCATTCTGGATATTCCCCAAATTCCCTCTTCACTAGAATCAACTCCACTAAATTCCCCAACTAGTCCAATAATTATACAAGACTCTCCCACTCCCTCACCAAAGAGCAATCCAAATGAAAATGCTAAACTTGTCATTGATCTAACTATTTTTGAACGTCTTGCCGCCATAACTCACAAAACGGCCATTCCAAAACCAAAACCATTTGAACCCACCCTAGATGTTGGTACTAGTTTATTGTTGTTTGAAACAGAAATGCAGAAATGGATAACCTCCCTGAAGCAAGCTAGTATTGAGATGATTAATCCTACTGCTTCAGATTATCTTTGGACAAGTTTCAGAAAGTGGATAAGTTCTGAAACTCATAAGATGCAAGAACAGAGTTGCGGACAAGTTCAACAAAACTTCAGTAATCTGCTAAAGGTAATTGAAGACCAAGTTCTGAGCCAACTGCTCAAGGAAGAGATTCTCCCTCTGGACAATGCTCCCTGGTCAGAACATCGTCCAGCAGACAAAGTTCAACCAGAGTCAGAAGGTCTCACTCTGACTGCTGCTACAGATGAGATGATTCCTGCTGAGGAATTGGTTCAAAAAGATCACGTTGCAGAATGCTCTGAGAAGCATCCAGTTAGTGAAGATTCTCCAGCTTCTTCCTATGAAAGACAAACTCTGGAAGAACTGAAGAGAGCATATATTGTTATGCAGGAAAGGATGGATAAACAGGATGATAAAATTTCGGAAATAAAGAGCATGTTAAGCAAATAAGAGGAAACCAACACCCAGATCAAGGGCTTGTTGGAACCTTTATTCACGCGCCTTCCTCCTCCATCTTAGATTTTCCTTTGTTTTTTAAATATGTTTATCTGTAATATTTGTTCTACATTGCTGCTGTTCTGAACTTCTTATCATTGCTTCTAATTTTAATATAAATCCTTTTTAGCTCTGATTATATGTTCTTTTTGATAACTGACAAAAATGGGGAGAAAGAATAAGATATTTTCAATAACAGATTACTGAGACATAAGTCTCAAACATTCTGATCTACTTAATTTCTTTCTTCTGAAAAGCTTGAACAGGTACAAAACTCTGATGAAAGACGTAGTCAAATTCTGATGCTCAAGGACTCAAAGAATTTAAGGGAAGTAATCAACTCAGGGGGAGTTTTTCTTCTTAATTCTATACTTTTTATTCTTTATTTTTTATTGAAAAATCTGGTTTTTGTCATCATCAAAAAGGGGGAGATTGTTAGAACATAGTTTGATTCTACAACCCTTGATTAGAGTTTTGATGATAACAAAATACAAAGAATAAATAATTCAAGATATATATATATATATATATATATATATATATATATATATATATATATATATATATATATATATATATATATATATATATATATATATATATATATATATATATATATATATATATAACAAATATGCTACTTGTCTTGTATATGCAGAAGTTCTGATGGGATCAGCATCAGAAGATAGGCAATAAAGCATTACACGCTGAAAGCAAAGCAGGCTTTACGCTGAAGTTTGATGACCAGAATCTGCGCCTAAACAAGTACACTCTGACTCTGAACAAAGACATCTTAACCAAGTCATCAACACTCTGAAGCTTTATCAGCAGTTAAAGTAAAGAAGACTCTGAAGCGTTACTGGTTATTCAAGACAGAATTAAATGCCAACGGCTTTCTTCAGACAAGATCTTCTTCAAAAGGAAAGTGTGTTATTAACATTAAAACTTGATTTATGAACAACGTCTCTTGCTTGCCTATATAAACATGTCTGCTTGTGAAAGAAGCACGTACGTATGCACACATCAATTTGCAGAGAATTCCAAACCACGCATATTCAAGCTCTAGCAAATTTATTTTATTCCAAGCGTAATTTGTGTAATTATCACAGTTGTGATATACTGTTTTGTTAGAAAACAACAACACACTCTTGTTCAATTATTTGTAAAAGATTTCCTTGAGATTAACCGGCTTGTGGTTGTACTCAAGAAGACTTTAACAGTTGTTAAAGTAGCTGTTGTAATCGTTTGAAGATTAGTGGATTAAGACCTCGTTGGAGAGAGGCGAAATTACCTTGACGGGTGGACTGGAGTAGTTTGAGATCAAACGAACCAGGATAAAAAATACTATGTCATTAAGCTGTTTTTGATTTAAGTTTCTCAATTCAACCCCCCCTTCTTGTGTTTTTCACATCTTCATAGATAACAAGGAATATTACACAACAATTAGGCTAGATGCACTGCCATCCCATTCGTTAGACTAATACCCATGTTACGTCGAGCTTACGACTTTAAACAAAGTGCTTCTTAAGAGACAACCCAACTTTGAGTCTTTTCTTTTTGCTTTGCTTATTTTAGCTTTTCTTTTCATTTCTTGCTTTTATTATTATTGATGTTAAATTATGCAGTATTTTTTCTTTAATTTTTCCCGCTACTAACTCGATGCTAACTGTCAACCTACTTTAGGCTAACTTTCCGATTAGCTAGTTACACTAACATGATGAATCTGGTTGATATGATGGACATTGTGTTTAGAGGGAAGAATCAACAGAGGAGGTTTGAGTCACTTTATGATAGGGAGATAGGATTAAGTACCTACCTGTTGTACCCTAATTTTTCCCCCTAAGATCCCTTCATCATACCATGTTGATTCACTCACAACAAGATCACACTAGGATTCTTGGTTCCCCTCCCTACTTTGAGTTTTGCTATTTTTGAGGGATTACCAAGCACCTTGACTTATGTTCCTTTTGTGATCATGAATATTGTTTTGTTTTCTTCATTTAACTAATAAAATGCAATGTTGGTTTGTCTTGCTTGTTATCCATGTAGGTGAAGGCAATGAGATTTAACAAGTTACTCCATGGGTTCATGAGTTTATTTCCATGCCCTAGTCAATATAGCTTGATAAGTTCAAACCTCATCATTGGATTGGTTTTGGAAGAATTGGCATGGCAAGATTGCTTTGGTTCATCACATTTCAAGGTTATTAGATTTGACTCAAAAGTACAAGGGGTTGATTGGAGAGGTTGTCATGTTTAGACAAGGCCTTGTTCCTATTGGTCACAAGAGAATATTTCTCTCAAAATTCAAGATATGGAAGTGGTTTTGGTAGCTATGAATCTTCATTATCATCCTCAACAACTTCTATTCACAAGGCAAGAATATTGGTACAAGAAGTTTGTTTAAACTTGTCAAAGTTCCTCAAAGCATTTTCTTGATCTAGGAGCTAGGGTTTTGAACTTCAAAGGAGCATATCTTGCTCACCTTTTGGTATTTCTGAGTGATTCAAAATACATACTTATCTTCAAATGGGTATCAACAAATCACTTCAAAAGTTCCAAAGAGTTTTCATGTGGCCGAAACTTGGTGAAGAAGAAAGATTACAAGTCCTCTAGATGAATCCCCAATTTTCCATATGTGACTTCAAATGATCATAACTTGGTCAATTATTATCACCTTGAGCCTATTCCTTTTCCAAGATGATCTTTAGGATGTGAAATTTATGACTTCTTTTATGTGCAAAGTGGGAAAATGAATGGAAGTTGCCTTAAATATGCAAAAGATTATAGGTCATTTCATGATTTTTGGCCATCTTCAACAAGTCATAACTTGCTCAATTTTTGGATATTTTGAGTGGTTCAGGTTTCAAAATTTCATTCAAGAGATCTACTTAATTCCATCTTTTTTGGTCAAGAGCAAATTCCAAGTGGAAGGCCATGCTTGGATGCAAAATATTATAGGTCATTTTTGAAGAAGAATTTGAAATATTTCTAAGTATGGAAAGTCAACCCTTTTTCTTCAACTTTGACTCAATGCAACTTTCAGCTCAAGCATCCATTTGATTCCATTATTTTTCCATTGCAAAGCTTGTAACCTCATCTTTCTAAAGCATCAAGAATCATGCCCTAAGACCCCTTGAGTTGGAAATGCCATGGATTTCAATTTGGTAACTTGAAACTGAATTTTCCACAAAGTCAGAATTTTGAAATCCATAATGTGACTTCTAAACACAAGATTTATGCGTGTTTTTGATTTAAACTTGATTAGAAAACTTGCCAGAAGTGATTAGCACCCCAAAACACAAGATTTGGTTGAGTTTTGATCGAAATGAAGTCACACTTCACTCGTGCTCGACCTTCATTCAATTTCCCTCCAAACTTCCTTGTTTCTTCCAATTTTCATTCCCATTCACTTCCCTATAAATAGAGGGTCATCCCCCATTCATTTCTTCAAGCTTTGAGAGCCAAAAACACCATGCTAAAACTTCACACAAACCCATCTTTTTTGAATTCAGTTTCTGAGATTTAAGCTCCCTTTTCCAAAATTCTTTGCGCATTCATCATCCTTAAGCATCATATAAACTCTCCAGCACTTAAACCAATCAAAACGAGTCATAATTCAAGCTACAGAAGTCCAGTTTCAGAGCTTCTTCCTTGAACTTCGAAAAGGTGGAATTCTCCATCATTTGGATCCAAATCAAGCACTAATCTATTCTACTCCTTCTCCTGATTCTAATGCTGCTTACAATTTTTAAATCCATTGAGAATTGAGAGAGAAATCTCAGACTGAAGGTGCTCGCTATTTTCTGGGTTTTTGATTCATCTCTCTCTCCATACCTTATAAAAATTTGGCGTGATGGTGGTGTTAGAATCGTCTTGAAGAGGCGAGTTCAATGATACTAGCATGGGATTCTAATTTTTCCATTTAAAGGATCTCACAAAATCCCCATTGCAGGGTGTCTGGAGGTTGAAGACGATGACACGTCTCGTCTCAGCCAATGATAGCGTGCCAAACATTTTAATTTCATTGGTTGCCCTTTTTTCTGATTCTATGTGTATCTCACTAAGGTCCATATCAAGCACATCGCGTCTGGTCCACTGGATCAGCTTACTAACGCGTTTTGACTATGATCTGATGGTCCACATATTTTTGGTTTTATTTTATTTTTTGATTTTATATTTTTATTGATTAAATTTTCAAAAATTCATAACTCTTTTATTTTGTATCCAAAAATTATGAAAAAATTCACAAAAATACTTTGAATTATTTCTGATCTCATGACTATTTTTTCACATTTTTATTTTGATATTTGATATTTTTTTATATTTTCTGAATTATTTGCTTTCTTTTAATTACTTAAAAAATACTTTATGACATTTTTTTAATTCTGAAAAAATTCATAAATATTATTTTGCATATTTTTGACTCTCTAAAAATTTTATGGAATTTTATATTGAGGTTTGCTATTTTTGACCTATTTTTATTTGTTTGAGCAATTTTTAAAAAGTTTATAAAAAGTTTCTGTCTTTTAAAAATTACCAAAAATTTTATAAAAATATTTGGATCCATTTGTGATTTTTCTATGGTCTTACTTTTTATTTCTTGATTAATTTGGACATAGTTGATATTTTTCTCATTATTTTCTTTTTTTAAAACATTTTTAAAATCTTTTTTTTGTATATTAAATGTGATATTATTTTGTGATTATTTTGGCTGATCTTGGGTTAAATTTTAGATAATGAACTTTATTAACATCATTGGATCCATGGTGTTGAGTTTAACTCCACAAAAATGGATGATTGATTTTAATAATAGTTTGATTAAAATTTAATTTAAAAGTGGTTTATTCATTTTTCCATCCCCTCTTCATCTTATCCCTTTCTTATTGCCCTAGGTGTTATTGGAGCATGATCTCTATATCATGTCTCAAAACAAATGGTGCATAAATTGCTATTGACCGACCTCAAAATAGGTGCGACTTCTATATAAGTCCACTTACGATTGCTTAACATAGCGCTAAATTTTGTCCCGATTCGAATAAATGATCATTCATGGCCCAAACTTATGATTGCAAGCCCAAGTATGTTAATTTGATCTCTTTTATCCAATAACCTTGAGATTCATTGTGTGGAGGCTTTGGTTCTACTAATCCTCTAATGGATCTACAACACCTTTGGTCAACGCGGATCACTTAAACATCGTTGATCATTAAATGGTACTTATGAGAATTCCCAAATGGATGATATACTTGACAAAAAGCAAATGCAACTTGTTGTGTGGAGGCTTTAGTTCTACCAATCCTCTAATGAGTTCCAAATGCAAGTTTTAAGATGGTCATCCAACTAACCACTAATTATTGACTTGTTTTACCTTATGCTTTTATTCCTTTTTATGCTTTATGTACTGTTTACTTTTAGCATTTACATTTCATGCCATTTTCATCTTTGCTCATTTGAGCATTTATTTTCTTGCCATTTTTACTTTGCTCACTTGAGTTGTTCTTTTCCTTTCTTAAGATACTTAATAATCAACATAAACCCTAAAAAATCTTTAATGGTACTTGGACTATTTGGTTACTATCCTTGGCATTATGGAGCATGGGACTTTTCTTGGACTTAGGATTAGAAACCTTGACCTATCTTGGAGATTTTATCTGATTATTTTGTCTGGAGTTCTTGAGGTTTACCTCAAGACATTGGGTTGCTTGTTTGTTTTTGTGTGCATGTTTTTTTGTGATTACACCCTTTGTTTGTAATCTGGAATTCACCCGTATACAACCATTACTCTTCCCAATTTTTATGAAGACGTAATACACTTGAAGTTTGGTTCTCTCAAGAGGTCTAGTATTTTCGCTTGCTTGGTTTCAATCTAAGGAATGTGAATTCTATCTTGGCTCATAATGTCAAGTTTTGGCTTCTTGTTGGTTAGATGGTTCTTATCCCTAGCTTTTACCCTATGCTTTAGGATAGACTCTTCTTCTCCTTCCATCTTCTTTAATTTCAAAATCTTCTTCCTCCTTTTGAAAACTCTTCTTGTTTTGAAACTTGAACTATTTTTACAATAAACTTGGACTTATGTCCATGCATTTTCAAAACATTTTCATAAATAAATCTCCAATAAACTTAATAATACCTTGACATTTTTTGTGAGAAGACTAAAAGTCAATCAATCTCATTTCAAACCATTTTCCACTTTGGCTTTTTACCTTTGAAACTTTTCTTAAAAGATTAAACTCTTGTTAATCCTTGTAGTGATGCAAACAACTATACTTGTACAATATGTAGTGAAGAGATATATTTTCCACTTAGGTGTTGAGTGAGGCATTGTTGATTTTGAAATCCAAGCCATATCCTCCACTTTGAGATGATGCAAATTCTCCTTTCTCATGATTGTGGGTAGTAGGTGTGTTTTCCACACAGACAATGACGATGATGTTTTATCTTATAAAATTAACCAACACATTTGTGTTTCAAAATTTTAAAAGAGGAACTACGTGTACTCTGATCCCCTATTGCACGAAAGGTGGTATGTAGGCACTAAAGGTTCGTAACCGCGGAGGGTGCAAAAATTATTTAAAAAAATATATTTCTTGTCTCACCTCCACCATCCATTTTATATACAACATTTTTTATAACCAAAATATACAGATTTTACAAAGAGGCTCTTGCGGAGTACCATAGATATTTAGGGTGCTAATACCTTCCCTTTGCATAACCAACCCCCTTACCTTGAATCTTTTCCCCTTTTTTTAGGTTATTCGCTCTATTTCCATTCATTTGGAAATAATAAAGCGCAGTGGCGATTTTTATTTTGATTTGTATAAAGTCTAGTCAATCCAATGGCTTAGTCTTAAACATTTCTACTGCTACACTACCCCGATGGACCAGCCATGATCACCTTAGGGATTCGGGATAGTGTTCTATTTTTATTGAGATAAATAGGATGGGAGACATCTACTTTGAGGATAAAATTTAGCTCTTACCGTAGACTAACTTTAGAGTTTTTAAGCTCCCTTGTCTACAAACTTGACCACGGTCTGATATTCAATAGAGGACTGATTAGATTTAGACTATTTGGTATAGAGTACACCTTCACTCACAGAGAGCTAGCAGAGTTACTAGGATTCCCATATAGCCTGGATGCATTTATCGTAGTCTAGGAAGAGCTTTTTAATGTAGGTGAGCTAGATTATTTTTGGGGGGGACATTACAGGCATTAGTAACCCTAAGCCTGAGGACATGAATTTTGAAAGCATCCACAATCCAACTTTAAGATATTTCCATAAAATCCTAGCCCACACCCTTTTTGGTAAAGCAGGAAACATTACCACTGTTTCTAGAGCTGAGCTTTTTATCATGTTATGTGCTTCACAAAACCTCCCCATAAATGGAGCTACATTTAAGCTAGCAAACTGTTGTACCCCAAAATTTGCCCTCTCATTTCTCAAGGAATCACCCTAGATCCTCATGTTTGCTTCCATCCAATTCCAAGCCTTGAACTGTAATTTTCTAAGAAAATCATTCACAAGGGCAAAATAGTCATTTGCACACCAAAGGAGTCAAACTATGACTTTTGAGTCAAAATCAAGTTCCAAGAATCATATTTCATTAAGGCATGAAATTGGTTCATCAAAAATCAGAAGTCAGAAGTTACTTTGAAAAAATCAAATTTTCTAAACATTTAGAAAATTTTCTAAGTGTCTAGAGAATATGATACTTCAGAACTTCTGAGCCAGCCTCTATGCAAGTGCAGTCATAAGTTGAAAACACGGTCCAGAACATGACGCTTCAATCAGAATATGCAGAAGCGTTGCTCTTTGGTCAGAACATAAAGCTTCAATCAGAACATGCAGAAGCGTTGCTCTTTGGTCAAAACTTCTGGGCAAGTTTTCACAAAAACTTCAGTCAGAGTTTGCTAGGGTAATTCAAAGAAGGTTAAGAAGCATGCTGCAAGCTTTCTAGAAAGTCTGAAAGCCCCTTCAGAACATGTTGGAGCCAGAAGATAAAAAGATCAGAGGTTGGATGCTACGTTGAAGCAGAACTTCGGATCCAGAACTAAGCCTTGGTGTAGAATCTCACGTTGCAGGATTTCTGGTTGTGATAAGTCTCATCATCATTTAATGATCACAACCACTTTCTGAGTCTTTATCCAAAGGATTTCCACCACGTGTACCTCTACTGTCTTGGGATAGCAAACTCTGATACTAGGCCCATGCTTTGTTTTTCTTTTCCTTAAATCCTACTGATAACTCCAGCTCAAGCATGGCTAAAAGCTGCTAACCAACAGCTAGTTCATCCTACGCCTGCATCCCATAATTGCACCAAACTAGCATACGAAAATAGGGATGAAAAAGCAAGGGAGCAGGATGCCAAATTGATTTTAAAATCCCATTTGTCTTTCCCCCCAAAATCACAACAAATTCACCTATAAATACTTTGCTCCATCACACGTTCAAGGGGTTGGCTTTTGGAAAGAGAGAACTATCAAAAGAGAAAAGAAACCTGTGAAACCTCTTGTAAAAATCCAGAAATCCAAAACAGAAAACCAAAACCTTTGTTCTTCCTTTTGAATCAAAGAGCTTGGCATTTCCTCTTCCGTTTCTCTTGCTAACTCAGAACATCCAAAGGAAGCCACTCAAAGCTCCAGGCCCACGCTCCAGGTTCAAGGTAAGTCTTTTTGACTTTGCTAGTTTTTCATTCTGAACATCATTAACATGTAAATATCATAGTATTAATGTTGTACATATCATTGCTTAAGTAGAAAAACTGTGGATCAGAACTTCTTGATTAGGACTAGACTCAGATTTAGGATTAGAACTTCTATAAGTTGTTGTGCTGATTATCCTTTTGATTTGATGTTTAATAAGAACTGAATGAATTGCTAATGTGCTGATTAAGAGTTGAAATATAGAACTTCTAATGTTCACTCACAACTTTAAGCACAACACAGAACTTCTGAGTTCTCCTCACTGTTTAAACACGCTGAACTTCTGATATTCACCCGCTGCCAATGCACACTGAACGTCTGTTTTTCACTCACCATTTTAACATATAGAACTTCTATGATTTTTCTCACTGTTAAACACACACAAAACTTCTGAGTTCTCCTTACTGTTTTAACATACAAAACTTCTATGATTTTTCTCACTGTTAACACACACTGAACTTCTGATTCTTACATGATAATAACGCAGTGAACTTCTAATGTTCACTCACTGGCTCAGCACAATACAGAACTTCTGATGATTCACTCATTGTTCTAACATAGCACAGAACTTCTGAGTTCTCCTTACATGTCAAATATACTGAACTTCTGATGTTTCCACTCGCTGTTTTCAAACACTCAGAGTTTCTGATTTTTACATGCTGATAATGTACTAAATTGTTGACGTTTACTCACTATTTTAGTGTAATACAGAACTTCTGACTTGTGGCCCACTGTCTGAATACCACCCAGAACTTCTGTGTTTTCCCCTCTAACGTTTCTTGCAGGACCTCAGAGTGTACGAATCTAGAACTTCTGATTCCATTGACGTTCCTTTCTGAGCCATCACGCTCCTAGCTTCAGAACTTCTGATCCTTGTTCATTTTGCTTGCAGTAGCATGTTGTTTCTGTCTTTCACTTATTTCTGTTTTCATCATTTTTAATATTAACATAAAAAGACATAAAAATAATTTCTTTTATTAATTAATTTATTTCTTTTTTCATTAAGACAAAAAAACATTTTCTAAACAAGTCCATTTCTTTCTTATATTATGCATTTCAATATGGTTGTAATAGATAATTAGGACTTAAATTCCTTGCTATCCCCATTCATAAATATGTACCCCCATCCCTACAATATTGTAATAGCGTAGGACTTTACATTTCTGCAATTTATCGCTTTCAAATATAAATGCTAGTAATTAGGGTGTGTATGCCAAGATAAAAACAACAAGTAGATAACCCTAATCAAAGATTAAATGCATGCAAATCAAACACACTATTCACACATGCACCCTTAAGGTTAACTCCACTTGTTGCCTAAAAATGGTCATGTTATGCATGTGGGGTGTCTTAGCAAAAACAATTGAAATACAAGATCATAGTCCCTCGATGACGCTATCAAAGTTTCCTTTCGAAATGATCTTAGTCCCTATAAGAAAAATGCTAAGTCATCTCACAACATTGCTATCATGGTCATACGATGACCCACGCCCATCCCTTCACATCCAACGATGGGGCTTCTTACCAAAACAATGGTAAGATAGCAACATCTAAAGGAGGAGGAAAATCACATCTAAGACCTTTTGAGTAGGTAGGTTCGCTCTCAGTTACTCGCTTAATCACAACAAAAACATTTTATACACTCACACTTCCATTTGAAACATTTTCAAAAGATAACACTTTGTACGCGTTCTTATAGAAACGAGAGCCATTACAAAGAAAACCATTTTCAAAATCACTTTCAAAAACACATCCCACAAACACCTCTTTGAACTATTTTCAAAATAAAACTTTGTACGCATTCTTATAGAAACGAGAATCATTACAAAGTCACATTTTCAAAATATTTTCAAAAACCACACAAAGTACAATTTCAAACAAAAGCAAGTGATCTAGCAAGTAACCAAGAGCCCATGGAAAACCATGGATTAAAAGGGTTCTAATACCTTCCCTTTTCATAATCTACCCCCCGAACTCAAGAAAACATCTCTAAAGGTTTTTCCTGTGCTTTTTCACCTTTCCTATTTGGATAAAAGAAAAGTCGGTGGCGACTCTTGCTAAACCGCAACATTTGCAAACACAAACGCAAAACAACCAAGCCAATTCTCCCACCGTATCACACAAACTTTCACCGTCTTGTGATAACAGTACATGAACCCATACTCATAGGTGGCTTATTGACCATGATAGATAATGCTATCGGGTTAAGACAACAACTGCTGAACCTTGTCCCTCAGGGTAGATTTCAACCTATAAATATAAATTTCTGTTTAAATAGGGGTATCATAGGAAACCTAGGCCCAGGTAACTTTGAACTACTCATTAACAATCAATTAATTCCACTTTTTACCCTACCTGACCATAGGACAAGCATACATGACCAAAATAACTAGTTATATAATTGGGGCGCACCATATATGTCACCACCACCCACTCCTGAGACTCCCTTGATTTATGACCATCTCGATACTTTCCTGTCCTATGAGGATATTGACCCTGAAACCCCACCCTTTTACCATGTCTTCCCATCTCCCGAACAGATTGGCTCAAACTTCCCCGATTCTCCAGTTGTTTCCCCGCCTCCCGTATTTCATCCTGCTCCCGCCTCCTGTATTTCATCCTGCTCCCGATTTGGCTGCCATCCAATCAGAGATTGATTTTTTGAAGGTCGGGCTTGTTATTTTGCGGATTGACTTCCATTCCTTTATAGATACGGTAGTCGAACAACTGAATTATATTTATCAACATCTTTTCTCCGCATCGTTTGACCGACGTGCCTGATTTACCAGACGTACTACATTATTTTGTTTTTCCCTTTTCACATTCAAACATTGAGGTTAATATTTTGTTTAAGTGTGGAGAGGAGTTTTATTAGATTTTCAATTATTTATATGATACTTTGTTCTTACAATTTTTGAAATTCTATTTTTCAGTATTTTTGGAATTTTATCTTTCAATTCAGTTTTATTATGAGTTTTATTTATTTTGTTTATTTACCATATTTACGTGTGTGTATATATATATATATATATATATATATATATATATATATATATATATATATATATATATATATATATATATATATATATATATATATATATATATATATATATGCTTAAATACTTCCATATTATTTATTCATATATATATTTATGTACAAGTATTGAAAAAAATATATACCCAATAATGGAACTGGAAATTATTACGCATGTCGTTCGCCACACAAGCGTGATGCCCGTCACGCTTCACATAACCTAGTCTCGCTCGGCACATATGTGTGACTCTCGACACACACTGACAATACATAATCGTTCCTGTATTCTTACAGAAACCCTCGTAGAACCCTTCTTTCTTCCATTTTCTTCAACCGTTGCTCATAATACATTGAACCTATTGCCTATTTCTCTTCCCCATTATCATTTCCATAAAAATCCATTAAACCCCACTTAATTTCATTGTTATATCTCTCTATAAATTATCTCCAAACTCATTACCAATTCAAAATCCCCAATCTCTCACACAAACTTTCACCCATCTTCCTTCCTTGCTTCAACAATGGCACAAAGAAATTCCAGACCTGAACCAAATCTTTCCGGCATTGTATTTTGCAACGGAGAAGCTGAAGAGCACCAAAGGGCTCAGTAACTCAAGTTCTATCAATGCTTCGTCATACCGACACGGTATGTGGATACTGAGTGCCTTTGAAAGTTAGGCTTGCTCGATAGCGTCTAGTGTTTACTCCATCACTCCGACTTAGCGTTCATCTGCACACAGAACCTCCCAACATACGAGTTGCTAACCTTGGAATTTCTGAGCTCGTTCTCATACAACCTGTCGTGTAACAAGAACGAGCACCTATCCGGCTCCGCCACTTTTAGAATGTTCAACAATGAATATTTCGTAAGTCAATCCACTCTAAGTGCCTTCTTCCATTTTCCTACCGAAGGGATGGTACACCACTACATTCCAGAAGACCTTGATTGGGCATCTACAGGTTTCACGCTTTGGAAAGTTCTTACCAATGAGGAACCGAAAAGCTGGGAAGGAATTTATGCCTCATCCATCCATAATCTCTCAATAACATACTTCTATCGTGCCATCTCCAATACCATTTTTGGAAGAATGAACAACAACAAAGTTAATTCAAAAGATTTATTCCTCCTCCATTGTACCTTCAAACCCAACCAAAGGATCAATGCAAGCACCTTCCTCCTATCACATATCCAGTCCTTATGCGCCAGAGGATCTACGCCTTTCTGGATTGGAGGGATAGTAACCTCTATAGCACTTGGGCTTGGCCTTTAAGACAAGCTTGCAAATTTTCCATCACTATCGCTCACGTTCATTGACATTGACAACTATCGGGCTCACCACTTGATTAAGGTCTGGAGAGATGGTAGATACAACCTCATGGTGTATAACAAGGTAGTTATAAGTATCATTTTGCCAAACTTTGCGCTTACTAATGTTACAGACATGTCTAAGTGGATTTATGAACTTGATGCTCCTGCACCTAGAGATAATGCACAAAGCAACCAGGGGAATGTCCAAGCGGATGAAATGGAGCAAGAAATGGAATAAGGAGACACTGAACAATAAGCTCCTCGTGAAAACGTGGCAAGCACGTCTAGTAGGCCCAGGAGAAGAAGAGAAAGAGTACCGACCTCGAATGATGACATTATGGCTGCCATAATGGAACAAGATGAAAGAATGCAAGCTATGTAAAATAACCAAAATGCAATGATGCAACTTATGTTGGCCATGCAAACTCAACAACAAGGATACGATGAAAGAAACGAGCGTCTGATTACAAGATGAACTGAGGAAATAACGGCCTTGGCTGTACGCATGGATGGTTTTCAGGATTATATATACCATGTATCTATGCCCCATCCTCCAGGTACACGTGGACGGGGATGAGGAAGAGGACACGATAACAAACAAGAATAGATTGATTTTGTTTCTCTTCCCGTTTCCTTTTTGTTTATAAATCATTGGGACATTGCTTGTTTCAAGCTTAGGGGAGTTAGTTAGTTTAGAAACTCTTTGTTGCTTTCTAAGTAGGATTTTCTTTCATTTCCATTTGTAATCAAAAACATCGTGGTATTTTCGAGTTCATTTATGCAATTTTCCCGTTGTTATCTAATTTCCCACTTTCTTGAGCCATAACAACAAAAAATTGTTAGTTACCTGCGTAATCTGACTCATTCGAAGAATATATAGGTTGCTTACCTTTTAAAAGATATATGAGAAGCTTTGAGTGAAACAAAAGTACGATGGATACCGTCGTAACACTCTAAATCCCCAGATTGCACTAGATCGATTTCAGTACCCTTTACACCAAAACCTTAAACTTTAGCTTCAAAGTAGCCCCGAGTAGTTTATCTAGCAGACGTCACCGTCTTAGACACAAACTACGTAGGGAGTCGATGAATATAAGTGAATGATCCAGTACATTTGAAAAATACATGATTTGCTGTACGAAAATAGGGAATGCACCAATTAAGTTAGGTGACCCTCACCCAGTCGCTTAATCCAACAGATGTAGTACCTACGTGATATAACATAAAAAAACCTGTTGTCAGTTGGTTCAGAGGTGTCTGGTACTGAACTTGGTAGGGCGAACTACGGTCCGATCCCCCGCAACTTGCAATTGGGTGAATTAAAGGAGGTTACCACATTTATGTTCTAGAATCTCATGCTTAAAAAGGATCAAAGTCACTAACCAGCTACTCTACTATGTGCATGTGAAGATAAAGGGCTTAATGTGATTGCGCTAGAACGAAAACGTGTAAAATTTATCAAAAAGAATTAGGTTAAGCTATAATGGAATGACTGGAATTGGTCTGCACAATAGGGGATGTTTAATGTTATTACCGTATCTTTTGTGTTATGTTGAGCTTACGTTTCTGCAAAACTTTGGCAACCTCTTATGATTCGAATTGCATTATGAAATTGCATTAACTTGAGCCTTATTAGTTTTTATACTGACTTTATTGCTTGAGGACAAGCAAAGGTTCAAGCTTAGGGGAGTTTGATAACACGAAAAGATATAGCTTTTTCTGCCTGAATTACATAGATTAAATGTCCGATTCTTCGATTATTATGTCACATTTTATCCCTTTTTGTATTTTTTGAAACATATTTCAGGTACTTAGCATTTGCAAGACATAAATAAGAAAAGGAAGAAAAAGAATGGAAAAATGAATAAAAATGGCTATAAAATAGCAAAATGCAGCATTTCTATAAACAGGAGCGTGTCGCCCGCCACAAGACGTTACGACCGAGACAAGCTTAGTTCATGTGCCCTCGGCACGTCTCACATTACGACCGAGACAAACATGGATTATGTGCCCCACGTCACAATACACGCCACGCACGCCACAATGGAAGCAGTTACGAACCTTTCGCCACTGAAGCACATAAAATGCTTGTTCTCTTGTATTCTCTCAATGCTTCAGGAATGAAAATCATGGGAAGTTACCTATTTTTCCTTAACTAAATGGATACTATTTATGGAAGCAGTTACCTAACATTGAATCTCTCCGATCTCTCACTCACGCTCGATTTCTTTCTGGCACTTTGAACAATTAAATAGTGTTGTTATTTTCAATTTTACTTTCCTCGTTCAGCATTATTTTTATTTGTATTCCGTTTGATATTTTCCAGTTAGATTTCCAACATTATTTTTCCACTTTTCTTAGTATTCCGTAAGCAATAAAAATCCCACCATCAAGCAGTATTTTTCCACATCAGAGAAATACTGCAACACTAGTTTGTTTCCAGACTTTCAGAATTTGGCTAGGATTACTTAAGTTTAATTCAAGTTATTTTTACTACAAGTCAATCATGCTGGCTTGTGGAGGATTCACATTTTTGGAATTAATCGCTTGTAATTCACTTTCAGGTTATTATTTTAAATAGCATAATTTATTTATTCTTACTATACATGCGATATTGAATTTACATTTCGATTTTATGATACTCTGTAATATTATGTCTGGCTAGATTTCATGATACCGGTATGTAAAACTTAACCGAAAGGATTCGGTAATTAATTGGAATTATTATTTTTACAAAAATACTTTTCTGGTTTTATTTTCCAATTGAATATTTAATTGTTTTTGTACGGAAGTAAGAGACAGCCTAAGGTTAAAATCAACAAAGTGGAAGTTTGAGGTTTTAACCAGATAGTGGTTATTAAAACATTGATTTTAAAAACAACGGAAGCACTTTAAAGTTAATTGGACCTTATTTGTTTTCAAAAAAATACTTTTGAGTTTTAAATAAAAAAGCGGAAGCGCTCATTTCGAGCTTAACTGATATGATCTGATTCAATAAAATGGAAGTTTGAGACGAGGGTTTTTAAACGAATAGTTCCACTGAAATCATGTTTTAATACTAAAAACAAATGTCAATGATTTACTGAATCCCTTAAGTTGACGAAATACATACGGTGTCCAGTTATTAATTATTAAATTTTAGTTAATTCCTAATCAAAACCAAAAACCCATATTTATAATTAGCCTTAGCTTTACATAGTAACCCTTAGATAACAGTAGTTTTGACCATCAATCCTTGTGGGTTCGATATCTTTTAAAACTACGCGATAGACTGTGCACTTGCAGTCACTACATCTGATAGACTCATAAAGTCGCGATCAAAGTTCACAAAATTCATAATGTGCAAAGAGTGAGATCAATCTGATGCTTGAGCTAAAAGTTGTGATGAGTCAAAGTTGAGAAAAAGATGCTGACTTTTTGTACTTAGAAATTTTTAAAGTTTTTTCTTCAAAAGTGACCTATAATGTTTTGAGTTCAACCAAGGCTTTCCTCTAAAATTGAGCTTTGATCAATGATGCTAGCTTGAAGCAGACTTCCCAAAGAGCATTGTGAAACTTGAATCACTCAAAAATACCAAGTATTGAAAAAGTTATGGCCTTGTAAAGTTGGTGAAAATTCATGAGATGGCCTATAATCTTTTGCATTCTTAGGGCATCTTCCATCCATTTCAAGCTTTACACATAAAATAAGATTTAAAGTTCACATCCTTAAGACCATTGTGGAAAAATAATGGGCTCAAGTATATACAAATTTTCCAATTTTTTATCTTTTGAAGTCACATAAGAGAATTTGATGGCATGTCTAGAGGACTTGTAATCTTTCTTCATCATTAGGCATCATCCATATAAAATTTTCTTGAAACTTTTGAAGTGATTGGTTGATAACTCTTTAAAGAGAATCATGTCTTTGGAATCACTCAAAAATACCAAAAGATGAGCAAGATATAGCCCTTAGAAGTTCAAAACCCTAGCTCCTAGAGCACCAAAATGACTTGGAAATCCCTTTCAATTTTGAAAAACTTTCTTGCATAATTACTCGTGCTATGTGAATAGAAGTTGTTGTGGATGATAATAAGAACCAATAGCAACAAAAACCACTTCTACATGTTAAGAATTGAGAGAGTTATGCACTTATGATCAAGAAATCAAGAACTTGTCCAATTACGTCAAACTTCTTCAATCAACTCTTGCATCTTTTGATTTTCTTTGACAACTTTAGGCATGATGAATCATAGTAGACCTTGTCATGATATTACTTCAAAGTATCTTCAATGATGAAGCTTGAATCTCAATGAAATTTTGTTGGAGAAGGCATGAAAATAAACTCATGAACCTATGAATCAACTTGATGAAATATGTTGTGCTCTTACCTATAATATCATTAATTAGAGAAAATATTCATTGTATTTATTTGTTAAAAGTTAATCAACACAAAACATAGATGATCACAATATATAAATCAAGGTGCTTGGTGATTCCCCATAGGCAAAGCTAGAGATAAGGAGAAGGGCCAAACCCTAGTGTGATCTTGTTGTAATTGAGTTGATATAGGATGATAGAGGAATCATAGGGGCAAAAATTAGGGTACAACAATTATACCAAACACACCTTGGTGTTGTTCTATAGGTGACTATAATTCTATCTTTAGTGTTGACGAAAATAAGGGAAGTCATAATCCTACTAGATCTCCCATGGATGATTTATTTATCCACATCCTAAGAGTTGGAAACAAATACATCTAGAATAACTGTAGAAAGGGTTAACATTTAATAGAAAAAGACTATATATAATTATCATCAAAGTAGAGTGGCTTGACTAATGCTCTAATGTGGTGTGTAACACTCTTACCAAAACCAAATTTGACAATTATCCTATTCTACTGAGTTTCACCGAATTGTATAGATTTTTCTCAATCCATGGATTTTATGATCTCTCACATTTATAGATAAGGCCATGTTTACGCAGATTCTCTTGCCAACATTGACCTCATTTGTAGTACTTTCTGTTGGTTTAATTTTGTTCATAGTGACATTGCAAAGGATTATTTCTTAGACAAGATTGATACCCCTAGGCTAAGAATTTACTCTTAAGAAGTCTTGGTTTGATCCTCCTTATGTTCTTGATCTTTTATTTTTATTGGATTTGGTCTTTTTGATTTTTTTTTAAAAATATACAAGACAAATATTAATCCTTGATAAATATGAATAAACATTAGAAATGTCATTAATACATAAAAGATCTAAAACCATATATTTGAACTATGAAAAAAAATTCACTTCTAAATTACAAAAAATTATTCATATCATAATTAAAATAAAATTAAGATAAGTATAATTAGTTTACTTAATTACATTGAAAACTGTTCAATAAATATTGTATCTTCTACTATATATTTAATTTAATTTCAACTAAGAAGAACTATATCAATCAGTTATAAATGATATAGTTCTTCTTGGAGAGTCAAATAAGGTCTTAAATGCGAGGTTGGGAACTTGAAGATAAGCTTTAGAAATACATGGTTTTTGTCTAAGCAGAAGTAAGACAAAGTATATAGAATGTAAGTTCAATAAAGAAGAAGTGTTTCTAACCTAGAGGTGAAAGTTGGAGACCATATTATCCATCAAGTCACGCAATTTAAATATATTGAGTCTGTAATACAGAATAATGGAGAAATAAAAGGGGATGTAAACCACCGAATTCGAGCTAGAAGGTTAAAATGGAGAAATGTATCAAGTGTTTTATGCGATGCGAAGGTACCGCTAAAACTGAAGGAAGAGTTTTATCGTGTTACGGTAAGACTAGTGATATTGTGTGAGATTGAATGTTAGACAATTAAGAATCAAATCAAGAATAAAGTAAGTGTGGCAGAGCTGAGAATGTTGTGGTGGATGTGTGGTAAAACTCGACATGATAAAATTAGAAATAGAATTATTAGAGAGAATTGTAATAACCGGTAAAAAATATAGAGTCACCACCATTAATTTTTATCCTAAGACGGGAATATAACGGAATAACCCTAATTGATGATACAAAGATTCTAAGTTCTTGACTCACTTTAGACGAAGGGAAGGTGTTAGACACCCTTCATCTACCTTGTTCACAAGGATACTAGGGTTTAGGTTTAAGGTTTAGGTATAGGGTTTTAATTTTTTAGTTAGGGGAACTCGTCACGATTTTAAGTCGTATGTCTACATATCCTCTTATGAGGAATCAGAGTCTCAATCAGAGTTTTTTGATCACCAAGCTAACCAATCATAAGATGAGTATGACACAAATTTACACTGATTGACCAATAAAAACAATTAAACATAAAAGGAAATATTTTTTGTATTTATTATAACTTTTGCACTCAATTTTTGTAAAAAGTACATAAAATCAATTAATAATTTAAAAAAAAAATGCATTAACTTAAAGTATGAAAATAATATTTAAATGATAAAAATGGCATTTTGTGGTTTTTTAAATATAAATAAAAATAAAATTAGTAACATACAGATAGAAAATCATTCAAAGTGCACCAACTGAGATGTGAACCCATGACCTTCATAGGTTTAGAAGCTTTATTCCTTACCAATTGTGTTTTGTTGCTTATTTGAAATAAAAACCCAATTGAAAGTAAATGAAGTTGAGCAAGTATTTGTTATTTTAAAAAATACAAATAAATTATTATGTATATTTTTAACTAAGAAAAATAATTTAAAAATGAATATTTATAAAAACTAAAGAATATTAGTGTAAACGAACCAAAAGAAGTTTAAAACCTAATTTTGACTATACCACCGAGACGGATAAATTTGGAGTATGACAGCTGCCCATATTTAATTACTCTGTAATTGAAGCGTACGAGTCATAGTCGATGCTAATATTAGAGAGAAACTTTTTATTTTCCCCTTACATTTCGTTTGCCTCCTATTTTGTTGGTTTTAATTAACAAATATTTTTTTATTAATAGAGAAGATTTTGACTGACGCTACAATTTATTTACATATTTATTTATATAAAAATATAATAAATTACTAATAAAACTAAAATTAATATATTTTATTTGTTTTTCCCAAACATTATTTAAAATATATTATAAAAAATAAACTAGAAAAACTATATATATATATATATATATATATATATATATATATATATATATATATATATATATATATATATATATATATATTATAAAATTAAACATTATAAAATTAGTTTAAAAATAAATAGGATATAAAAATTAATACAAAATAATTATTATAATATATTAAACATATATATAAAAATTATTATAAACAATCATATAATATATAAAATAATTCACTTCATATCTTTCCAGCTGGCCAAATTGTTTCATCTTCCTCATTCATTGAAAAACACCGCAAGTCATCCAACAGTTGCTTCGACGTCATCTCTGCGAGTCTTCGGTTCGTAAAATCGTTGTTGCCAAATCGGTTCTTCGTATCTCATTGTATCTCATCGTATGCATAGTCTCTTTGTATCCCTAATTTATTTTTCATCATAGTATCTCATGGTATCCCTAATTTCTTCAACAAAATGTATCAGGAAATCGAAGAGTTCAAGGAAGGAAATCGTTTAAAGGAGAAAAGTGTTTCTAAGGAACAACATGCAGAAACATAACCAGAATAGTGAGAAAGACATTTATTTCCCAATACAATACCTATTTCTATCTAGTAATGTGAGGTGTCGGTGATGAAAGCGTTATTACTATCATTATTATTAAGTTCCTGAATCTTGGTCATTTAATAAGTTCATGGGGTCTCATTGACGTGTCAGATAGCAGCTGATATACCAGCCTAGATACAACTATATCTAGACATTGTTGAATGATGTGGGACCAAGAACTGCTTGAATTCCTAATAGTCTGAATAGGTGAACATTTTTTTTGGCTCTATTAGTAAGAGATCAAGACACCCAAGGCAAACAATAACAATGTATATAGTCTTGCTGACTAAATTTTAATGTTATTCTATTCATAACTATTGGAGACTAATTTACTGATTTTGACTTTCATCCTGCAGTAAACAAGTCTAATTGTATAAAAATATGTTTGGGTGGGAGGTATAAAAAGACAAAGCATAACTCTAAGCATCATGAGGATTTTGAAATTCATGATTTGGTTAAGCTTAGATTGTGTATAAGGAGACAAAGCATAACTCTAAGCATCATGAGGATTTTGAAATTCATGATTTGGTTAAGCTTAGATTGTGTATAAGGGATAGTATCGTACCAAGGAACCGATCAAATTAAACATTATCTTGGTCACATATGTTTGTATTATCTATTCAAACTTTATTCGTCTCAAAACATATGATAAAATTATGATGAGCACGGTTGAACCCGATGAAGAAGTAACTGATTTTGTCTGATCTATAATCTTATTTGTGTTTTCTTTATATTTTTATCAACATTGATATATTATGCTTTTGAATTTGGTTTGACTTAATGTATTATTTTATGTCTACTGTTATAATTTTGGGTTTAAAAAGAGTTTCTGAAAAATTAAAAGGGTAGCAGAAAGATTGAAAAATTAAAGGGGTAGCAGAAAGATTTTGCAGAAAGTTATTGCTATAAACTTTTACTTAGTGTTGGATAAAATAAAAGGTCCAAACAATAAAACAGTAAAGAGACTAAGAGATTTAACTCACTTTTTTTAATTTTATGATCTTTGAACTTGAATTGAAGTGCAAAATTATAACAGGTTTTGATTGACAAAAATAACCTTGAAAAAGAGAAATTTCAAAACACCTGTTAATTTTAGCCCATACTTTTGTTCAATTAATAATAGTAAACATAAATTGAAAAAACAAGGACATGGTTTGTTAAGAAAGTAAAAACACCAGAAACAAAGTACTAAAATGAGTATAGACAACTATGGAACTAATTTTCATGCATCAGGATCGATATTTTTTAAACTATTCATTTTAGTTTAACGTGTGATTTTGTTTAAACTAAATTGAGAAAAAATGATGGATCCTTTCTAAGAAATTACTAGTACCTCATTGAGTTCTATAGTTAACCCAAAAATGAATAGTTAGCTATATCTAGCTAACGTTCATTCTACTCTTATTTATATGTAGCTTTGAACTAGACATAGAAGTCAATTGAACAAATGAATATTAGAAATTTATGTTTGTTTTTTATGTAGAAAATAGATCGAAGTTGGATGTACGATAAAGTAAATTCCAATAGGTATGGTTTGAAAGATGAATTTGTTAGTGGAGTTGAAGATTTTGTCAATAAAGCCATGAATCGACAAGATTTTTTAAATGATGGAGGGATAAGGTGTCCTTGTGAAAAATGCGTATGCATTCCCTTGAAGACGCCTAGTGAGGTTAGACATCACTTGTACAAAAATGGTTTTTTGCCCAACTATTATACATGGACTGATCATGGAGAAGATACTCAGAATGTAGACTTTGATGGTCATTCTAGTAGTGACAGAAATGATGGTGGGCATAATCTGGGTGATGAAGAACAATTGGATGCAATGAATGAAATGGTATATGATGCTAGTAGGCAATTTGTTAATGTTCCCAATGAAAATGCTAATATGGAAAACAAAACAGTTAGTGAGGGCGAGGTACCAAATGAAGAAGCTCAACGATTTTATGATGTATTAACCTCTACAAACCAACCCATTTATGAGGGAACTTATGAATCCAGACTATCTATTTCAGTTAAGTTGTTGGCTACCATGTCTAATTGGCATGTTCCTCAAAAGGCAATGGATTTTTTCACTCAAATCCTTATCGATGTTTGTCCAACAAATCAATGCTTACCTGAAAACTATTACCAAGTGAAGAATTTGGTGTCTAAGTTGGGATTGGAGATTGAGAAAATTGATTGTTGTGGGAATGGATGCTTATTATATTATAAAGAGACAACACTTTAACTCAATGTAGAGTTTGTGGGGCTGCTAGGTATGTTCCTCGAAAGAGTGGAATGAGAAAAATACAATGATGTGGAAGTGAAGAGAATGTTCTATTTCCAATCATTCCTAGGTTACAACGACTTTATGCTTCAAAGGAATCTGCAACTCAAATGAGATGGCATCGTGAGACCACAAGCAATCCAAATGATCTGCGTCACCTATCTGATGGAAAGGCATGAAAACACTTTGATGAAGTTTATCCCGATTATGCTAGTGACCCAAGAAATGTAAGATTGAGTTTATGTACTGATGGATTTACACCTTACATTCAAGCCTCTAGTTCTCCTTATTCATGTTGGCCGATAATAGTCACACCATACAATCTCCCTCCTGAAATGTGCATGACCAAACCATACATGTTTTTGACTTGTCTTGTACCTAGACCGTACAACCCAAAAGTTAAAATAGATGTCTACTTGCAACCTTTGATTGATAATTTGCTGCACTTGTGGAGAGATGGCATTGTGACATATGATATCTCTATGAAGCATAATTTTGTAATGAGAGCACATTTAATGTGGACAATCAATGATTTTCTAACATATGGTATATTGTCTGGATGGGGGGCACAAGGTAAATTAGCATGCCCTTATTGTATGGATAGTACAAAGACTTTCACATTAGGATATGGGGAAAACAATGTTGGTTCAATTGTCATCGTCGGTTTTTACCAATGGATCATCCGTTTAGAAAAAGTAAAAAAAGATTTAAAAAAAAACATGATTAATGGTAGGATGAAGGGGATGAAATCCCATGACTGTCATGTATTCATGAAGCGTTTGCTTCCAATTGATTTTCGTTCCTTGCCTAGTGAGATATGAAAGCTACTAATTGAGTTAAGTCGTTTCTTTAAAGACTTGTGTTGTAATACATTGAAGTTGGAAGACCTTGTTAGGTTGGAACAGAACATTCCCATCATTATATGCAAGCTAGAAAGAATTTTTTTCACCAGGTTTCTTTGACTTTATAGAACATCTCCCGGTTCACCTACCTAATGAAGAAATCCTTGGTGGTCCTGTACAATATCGTTGGATGTATCCATTTCAAAGGTAAACAATGTGTAATTTTTGTAGATTACTTTAATGAAATAATATCTTTTAACTGTTTCACTCTTAGATTGATGGGAGACTACAAGTGTTCCCTCTTAGATTGAAGTTTGACAAGTTTCGATGCTAACTACACGTGAAACTTCTCATATTATACCGAGTTTCATTTTGCTTTTAAGTTGAGTTATTGCATCACATATTAATTGTGCCAACTGCCAAGGCTCCCATTGCACAGTAGATAGTGTGACTGTCGAGTCTTTGTTTTTTGTTTATGAATTAATTTCTCTTGATTTTCAAACTATCAGAAGTTCAATACTTAATTAAATATCAAAATACAAAGTTCCTCAGAACATATAGGAGAGTAACATGAATTGTATAAAATTGTAGTGTAGGATTTTATGGATGAGCACTTGTTGAATGAACAAACTTTATGAACTGCTACAATTATCACATATCTTATTATTTCAGGAAGCTTATTGGAACGTCCTAATTATTATATTGTGTTGTACAGGATGATTATGTGAATCGTCTAACACAAGCCACCCAAAATGATAATAATGTGGATGGGTCGGAAAAGCTACAATTATGGAAAGAAGCTGTCGGCGGTAAGTCACGAGACCGATGTTATGGAACTTCTCGAATGGCAGTCAACATATAATATGGAGTGCCTTACTTGACACAAGTGACCGTTTCAAACCTGAATAGAGAAGAGGAGAGCCAAGCCATTGAGATGGCTAGAGCTGAGGCTTCTAGAGAACGCGAAGAGGCTACATTAGCTAATGCGCGTGCAGACGAAGCGAATGTGAATGCAAGAAAAGCTATAGCTGAGACAACAGAGTTGAAAAGGAAATTTGAAGAATTTCAGAAATAAATGTTTGCTTGGAAGTCGGGTCAGGCGGGTACTTCCATTGTTCCTTCTAGTGTCCATCCTAGTGCTAGTGATCATTATGATGATTACTCTGATGGTCAGCCATTGAATCTAGAGGGAATGAGTGATGGATGTTGACATTGTCTTTTTCTTAGTTTTAGAACTTGTTTTGTGGATTTTCACTAGTTTGATATTTTATGTTGGTATTTTGATGTAACTTTGACATCTTTATGTAACAACATTACGGATGAGAATTAGTTTAATATATTGTGTCAATATTTTTATGTAATTGTGACATGTTAATTAATGTAGCAATATCGTAGATTTTTGGAAGTTTGTTATCTTGTGTTGAAGTTTTTATGTGATAATATATCAATGAATAGTTTGAATTACAAAAACAAGTTTAAATTTCAAGTAGAATTAATTTGGTGTTAAGCAAGTATAAATATTTTATAACACAATCCTTAAATTAAAGTCGATGCTACTGAACAACATAATAGACCGTTAGCTTCGATTTCGAGCTACGCTATATTGCACAATTTTAGTTATGTAGCGTTCATTATGACCTACGCCAGACCTTAGAAATAGTGGCCCACATAACCGACACTAATACATTGAAGGCAATATTTAAGTGACTCTATAAATCGACGCTATTTGGGAAAAAAATATTATAGTGGCCTTCTAAACCGCCACTAAATAAATGTTAACGTCGGCAATAACCGACGCTAAAGGAAACAATTCTATAATGTAGCATTGGTTTTGTTAACATAGTGTCATACCCCAAATTTACCCTACCTCGATAATTTTATTTTTCAAAATTAAAATAGAAGAAATATTAAAGATGGTACAACATTATCTGATGACCCATCTTTACTCAAGACGATCAGAGGGTGTATATTAATTCAGGAGAGTGAGGTTTTCTAAATCAGAAAGAGTCATGTATCCCTAAGCCCATTTACGAAGCATGTTGGCCAAATGGCCCATGCGATTTGAAAATGGAAAATGATTTCAAAATAATAATAATAATTATTAAGTCCATTGACAATATCGTGTGAATAGTTGTTTAGGGTTTTTTATATAAGTCCTAATATTGGTATTTTGCTGTTTTAGAAAAAAGAGGGGTTGGAAATATAATTTATAAGCCTATTAAGTTTTTAGTTGGCCCATATGTTGTTTTTGGAAAAAAAGAGTCTTATTATTATTAAAGGAAAATTATTCATTTTATTTTAAAATAAATAAATAAGTAAAAATGAACTTCTTTGTTTAAAAAATATATAATATTTTTACTGTTAAATTCTTTGTTACAATATTGTTTTGTTAAACATTATTTTTTTATATAATTTGTTTATCAAAATTTCCTTTTGTTGGATATTGAGAAAAAGAGTCGGTTGGGCCTAATTAGATAAAAAAATGGTTCATTGTTGTAGAGAAAAAAAACGTTTGCTGAATAAAAAAGGGGCGTGCTGGGCTGATAATAGATTAATGCAGACCTATTTTCACATAAACAGTCCAAAGCCCAATTGAATTAAAAACTGTTTTTTTGCTGTATGAAAATATAGTGCGTTGGCCCAAGTACCTAAGAAACAACCATTGTTTCAATTAGTCCTAAAATCACGCATGTTTTTATCTAAAAAACAATAACTGTAGAAATCAATGCAAACTAAATCATAATTCAATCCAATCTTCATCAATCAAATCCAGAAAATTAAATTTATACATAAACCAAATCTGGAAATATCAGATCTAGAAATTACAGTACAATTGAATCAAGTATTTTTCTCAATCAATCAACAACCAATTAAATCCTTAATTATTCTAAATCTATGCTAATTTAACTTACAACAATTCTAACCGAAACCCTAAATCAAAAACCTATATATACTAACAAGAACTAATAGTAAAAGGGGGAGGTCGGATGAACAAGAACAGACATAAGAAGAACACCATACAGAGGAAGACGAAGGAGAAAAGTTGAGGTTTTAATCTCTGAAACCCTAGCCGTGTGAAACGCCGCTGACCACCGCGTTGCCACCATCTTCAACCGCTACTCCTCTGTAACCTGCAAAAGATGAAAAAGGAAGAAGAGCTGAAAAATCAGAAACGTGCTTGAAGAAATTGGAATACAGAAATCACAAAAAGGGGTAAGTTGATACTTAGCTTATTGTATTGTGATGGTATATATGGGATTGGATAGGGATACTCTTCTAGCGCCGCCGCAGAAGGAAGGAATTAGAATTAGGGTTTGAAAGGGGGAAAAGAGTTTACGGCGCGAGGAAGAGAGAAAGGGAAAAGAGTGGCTGTAATAAAAACTATGAAAATAAAAACTGAAAATGAATAAAACAAAATGATATTATGTCCGTTTCGATCCCGTATCCATGTGCATACGATAGTTAACATGGTCTCTCGCCTTTGTCTGTTCGATGCGTATCAAACGGCCGTAAGGCCAAGTTTGCATCATACTTTATACTCCCACGCCACACAGGATCCACCCAGCCCTCTTCAAATACGTTGGGCCTAAGCCCAGTGATTTTAACACCCCCATCCCTAATTTTACTAAATTATCACACAACAACACACCCCCTGTCTAGCCTGCATATTTGGGCCTAACCCAATCTAATTTCAGCGCCCCCATCCTTTTACTCCATAACTGGAAATGCACCCCCAGGTTTAATCAATCATTTCTTTTATTATTTTTAATACATTATATTTTTATCTATTTTTAATTCTTATACTTATTATATTTTTATAATAATTATTATTTATATTTACAATTATTATTATTAATTTTCATATTAATTTAACTGGAAATGCACCCCCCAGGTTTAATCAATTATTTCTTTTATTATTTTTAATATATTATATTTTTATTTATTTTTAATTCTTATACTTATTATATTTTTATAATAATTATTATTTATATTTACAATTATTATTATTAAGTTTTATATTTATTATTATTATTATTATTATTATTATTATTATTATTATTATTATGTATTATCATTTATTATATCATGAAGATAAATTATTTTCATTCAAAATGCATATTATTTTCTTATTTTATTTGCATTAAATATTTTTTAATTATGCATTAATCAAGACTTTCTCACAATTAACACGATAAAAAATCCTAACCAACATCAAGCTATTTTTCGCAATCAACTAATCTAACACAACTGTTTTTGCAAAAGGGTTTCAAACGGATTTTGACTAATCAGGCATTTAGTCAAAATCTCCGCAATCACTACTCCCGGCTAAAATGCGAGGTGATTCAAAATACATTTGCAACCCCTAAAAACACCAACCCCACGAACTACGAATTGAGACTCTGATTCCTCCTAAGAGGATAGTACGCATACGATCAAAAATCGTAGCGAGTTCCATTATTAATATTTAAAACCCCGTTTAACCCCAAGCTTAAACCTAAAACCTAGTATCATTGTGAACAAGGTAGATGAAAGGTGCCTAACACCTTCCTTTTGTCTAATGAGGTCCAAAACTTAGAATCTCTATCTTTTGAACTAGGGTTTCCTATTAGATGCCCTTCCCTAGGATAAAAAGCAGTAGTGGCGACTCTGATTAAAAATCTAGTTGCAACAGCTGGCGACTCTGTTGGGGACTCCTTAACCCTAGGTTTTAGGCCTCTTTTGGGTTTTATTTTTATTTATTTATTTGCATTAATTAATTTATTGCATTTATGTATTTCTTATATATTTTTCTTTATTAATTTTTCTATGTGACAGGACTGTTATCTCAAGATATTCTCATATAACCCTTAGAAAGAAGGTTCGTCTATTAGCTTAGGAGATACATCATCCCTGCGAGTTTATGTGACGACTTCGCCTAGAGTCGGTGGACTTCCGAGAAAGGAATACTTATCAAGAGATACCCTCTTGACGAATAGGACTTTGGAAGGCCACCCATGACTCTTTGTAACGATCTTAACCTAAAATCTCATGACGAGACCTTTCACGACTTTGAGACGAAAGTTTCGGTCCATAAAGAGGCTCCACCTAAGGGAGGCCCTTGTGATTTTTCCCTATGGTGTTATTCATGATACCCCCTAAGGAACCTACCTTATAAGGGTACCTGTCACAAAACCCCGTCACTCAGCCCTAAATCTATGCATTCATACATACATTTCATATATTCACCACCCGTTTCTTTTTATTTGTCTTATTCACAGGGTACAAAAAAATAATAATAAAATCAAGATCTCTGTGACTGTCTTTAAAAATGGCTACCGAAGGAAACAACTTGTCCCCGTTAATGCGCCAAACATGTCTGAAACTAGAGCCACAAAAGGGAAATAATATGCTGAAGACTTTCTCAAGCTTTGTCCAGCAATTGGGGATGATTTCAAGAGCAGACGTCCGCAAGCGCACCCAGAAGACTTATTTCCCTTGGTTCAATTTCATGCAAACAAGTTTTGGTTTAAGATTGTAATATTTTTCAATATCTGAATTATGTTACCTTCAATAAAGGCATTTTGTTTCCATGTCTCGTTTGCATGCCTATTTTTAAGTTGGTCACCGAATAAAAAATAAGCGAAAATAAATATATACCCAAGTGAATAAGACATTTAACCCCGCTCATATTCATACATAATCATACGCATGCATGCATTCATAAACACCTGCATATCATATCAAAAATCATTTTTCAAAAAAAATCTCGCCAGTTAAACCATTGGTCGAAGAAGATCTCCACCTCCTTGGCCTCCATATCAAATAAGGGCCTATCAACAAAGAACCCTGAAACAGATCGAGGAAAACCAGGTTACATTCAAGGAAGATCCAGACCAAGTCAAAGGTGATGTGAGTTCGATGAAAGGAGATCTAAGTCAAGTTCTCCTAGCCCTAAAGAACTTCATTGACAAACAAGACCAGATTCCCAGGGTAGCTTTCAAAGAAGTAGCTCAAACGGTTAGTGTATCAAGCAATCACCAACTAAGAAAAGAGCCAGGAGTAGGACCCCACAATCCAAAAAGGCCAGCTTCAGACTCCCCAAAAAGAAAAGAGGGAGAAATTAATGTCGTAGCCTCACAACCAAGGGCACCACAACCGTTAATGATCCCACAAGGACAGCAACAAGGAATAAGGCCGCAAAAAATTTTTGATCCACTTCCGATGCCACCCAGTCAGTTATTACAACACCTGGTTAAGGAATCCTTGGTGGAAATCAAGCCTCTAGCTCCCCCAGTCGGGCCGCTCCCACGAAAGTACAATGCCAACGCCAGATGTGAGTATCATGCTAATTCTCCTGGACATACCATAGAGAAATGTTGGCCATTCAAGCATAAGGTCCAAGATTTGTTATAATCTCAAGACATCACATTCTAGAAACCTAACATCACATCAAATCTTATTCCTCCGCATGACGGGCCGACAGTAAATGCAATTGAAGTAGTCACTAACTTTGGGGCAACCAGACAAGCAAAAACCCCAATAAACTTGTTAAAGGAACATCTGTTGGAACATGGGTTCCTATTAGAACATAATGAAGCATTCGAAAGAATGCTGCAAGAACTAGTGGACCGGGGGATAGTTCAGTTCAGACAATACCTTAAAGAAAAATATAAAGCTACTCTGAAAGGCGAAACAAATTTTCCTCCAATCCAAGAGACCCTTGTCAACAAGGGAGTAGAGCATGGCGGACATGTGGCGATGATATCCAACAAAGTCAATACCAAAAGGGCAACTGACTGCATCCGAGAATGCGCCCAGGAGAAGAACTCAAAAGATGGGCTACCGTGGATATTCTCGAGATCTTTTTCTTTCCTAAATAATTTTTCTTGTTTTGAAAGAACCTATGTCAAGCCCGAGGCATATGGGTTGCTTGTAAGGGTCCCCCATTTTGTTTCAAACAATATTTACAATTAATAAAAGTGATTTTTTTTCAATTAAGATCCTTGTCTTTCTTTTGCATTCATCTCTTAAATTTCAAAATGGCAATACTTTCTCTGCATATGCATTTTCAAATTTCATATACTAAATCTCCACCAAAACATGATAAGCGTGTAAATTCATGCCCAAAACCACCGATAATGCTACTACTACGACCCGATATAATTTTGATGCCCCGATCGACCAAGCTAAAGAGGAAGATGTTGAAGATCTTGAACTCTCTGAGGAAATGGAAATAGAACGAAAGGCTGACAACATACAACCGTATCAAAAGGATATTGAAATCATTAGTCTAGGCATAGAGGAAGATCCGAAAGAAATCAAGTTAAGGGGCAACGTTAGAGCAAAGCTTCAAGAAAAGGCTGATCCAGTTATTGCATGAGCACAAGGATATATCTGCCTGGTCTTACAGAAACATGTCAAGGTTAGATACAAACATTGTAGTGTACAGACCACCTCTCAAAGAAGGTTTCTCTCCAGCTAGGCTGTAGGTGACTATGAAATGCCAAGACCTGACGAAGGACCCAAGCCAGGGGCACGTTAGACACTCATGTTCGACGAAGCTTCAAATGCACTAGGGCACGATATAGGGGAAGTCTTGACTTCTCCAAAAGAATTATCACAAGCCTTATACTGCGAGGTTGTATTTAGACTGCACCAATAACATCGCCGAATATGAAGCTTGCATACTGGAACTGGAAGCTGCCATTGATCTGAGCATAAAGCACCTCAAAATATTTGGGGACTCTACACTAGTCATATACCAAGTCAACGGCGAATGGGATGCAAAACATCCAAAATTGATTCCATATCGGGATCATGTTTTAAAGTTGGTTGCGGAATTCACAAAGATCACTTTTAGTCACATCCCACGAGAAGAAAATCAAACGGCAGACGCCCTGGCAGCTCTATCAGCCATGTTCAAAGTAACCTAGCCGAACCACGGACCATGCATTACAATCAGACACTTTGAAGATCCCGCACACTACCTTACTATTGAAGAATACTGGATGACAAGCCTTGGTTTTACGACATCAAGAAATACCTTAAAAAGCAAGAATATCCAGAAAATGCCTCTATCATTGACAGGCGGACCTTGTGAAAGTTCACCCTTGAATATTCAAAGAAGGGGATCTAGTTCTCAAGAAGATTATGCTACCTCGCCTTGATTCACGTGGTAAACGAACACCCAACTACGAAGGTCCATACGTAGTTAAAACTATATTCTTCGGTGGTGGTATCATCCTCACAATAATGGATGGGGAAGAACTACCACATCCTGCAAATTCAGACACAGTAAAAAAATACTATGTATAAGAAGCTCGCTAAGCTCGACCCTTAACGGGCGACTTCGGCAAAAAGGAGCGTCCCGGTGGATCGAAAAACCTAAAGGGAGATCCAGGCAAAAATTAGGGGCATATAAACAAAAAAAACTATCCCGGTGGATTGAAAACCCAAAAGGGCGATCCAGGAAAAAATTAGGGATTTCATACAAAGACATAAAGAACAAAAAGATTGCGATCTAAGAACCGTGACTACGAACCACGAAGGGAGAGATGGAGCTAAATCGTACAACTTAGAAGCAAAGGAGATAAAGGCTATTAAAAGGATAATAGGGAACAACAACAATTATCATTTTTCATTGCCATTTACAGTTTTAAAACTTTATGTAATTACCTCTTTCTAGGAATTGCATCGTGTGCTCTCGCCTATTCAGGGGCATATAAATAAAACATTTGCTTTCTTTGCATCTTTCAAATTGAGTTTTTCTTTTCTCTGACTTGTTTACAAAATACTACGATTATTACTTGTGAATATTTCCTTGAAATCATTTCGGGGAAATTAACAAAATAAAAGCATTTGACAAAACATCAAAAAAGCATTTTGGTTAGAAAAATATTGAAAGAAAGTCCACGTCTACGTCCACGCACATGGCTACTCCTACGTCTACAATACAAAGTCTATACACATGTTTATGCCTATGACTATGCTCACAACACAGAAAGTTTACGCCCGCGCTTACAATATAGAAAGTCAATGTTCAAAAGCTTACTAGCACCCTTTTTCACCGTGTTCAAATCAAATTCAACAATACAATATACAACGCCAGGGAATTGGTAGCTCAAAACCAACGACTTAAAGGAGAGAATTCCAGAAACAATCTTCATGACAATTCAAGGCATACATGCATTTTACACACATTTCATACATACATTTTGCATATCCAAAGCATACCTACACTATACATTTTTGCATACAATACGCATATACTCAGGGCTCCATATCAATGTCAAACATCATACATATACAAACATTCAATACGCACACTCAGGGTTCCATCCCGATATCAGGAAGCATACGCCTGTATCACACAGCAAACAAACCATCTCACCCTTAATTCAATCTTCTAAGGGTCAATCAACAAAACATTTCTCCTACGATTCAACCTGTTACCTAAGTCTCCATGCCATGACGCGTTCAACTCATCACCTAAGTCTCTATGCAGTGATGAGGTCCTTATAGAATATTCCATTACCTAAGTCTCCATGCAGTAATGTACGAAGCTCGGTACATTGCCTCTAAGCCTCAATGTATTCTCCTCATCTAACCCACTGCCTAAGACATTGTGCAGCAGTGCGGTTCCTAGCTCGGTAATAAAGACCATTTCCTAAGACGTCGTGCAGCAATGTGCTTCTTTCTTCCGCAACCCAAACATCGCCTAAGACGACATGCAGCGATGTTCAGAAACAAAACCTAGTTCATTGCCTAAGACCTCGAGCAGCAATGCAACTTAACCCACTACCTAAGACATCGTGAAGCAGTGCGGTTTCCCTGTTCCATAATAAATTGTGGCGAGTTCCCCTATTAAGATTTAAAACCCTGTTTAACCCCAAGCTTAAACCTAAAACCTAGTATCCTTGTGAACAAGGTATATGAAAGGTGCCTAACACCTTCCTTTTATTTAATGAGGTCCAAAACTTAGAATCTCTATCTTGCGAACTAGGGTTTCTTATTAGATGCCCTTCCCTAGGATAAAAACTAATAGTGGCGACTCTGATTAAAAATCCAGTCGCAACAGCTGGCGACTCTGTTGGGGACTCCTTAACCCTAGGTTTTAGGTCTCTTTTGGGTTTTATTTTTATTTATTTATTTGCATTAATTTGTTTATTGCATTTATTTATTTCATGTCTATTTTTATTTATTATTTTTTTTATGTGACGGGACTGTTATCTCAAGCTATTCTCATATAACCCTTAGAAAGAAGGTTCGTCTATTAGCTTAGGAGATACATCATCCCTGTGAGTTTATGTGACGACTTCGCCTAGAGTTTATGGACTTCCGAGAAAGGAATACTTATCAAGAGATACCCTATTGACGAGAAAGGAATACATACATCATCTCCTAAGATGACATGCAACGATGCTGAAACCAAAACCTGGTTCATTGCCTAAGACCACGGGCAACAATGCAACTTAACCCATTGCCTAAGACATCGTGCAGCAATGCAGTTCCTTGTTCGTGATATATACCATTGCCTAAGACGTCGTGCAACAATGTGCTTCTTTATTCTGCAAACCAAGCATCGCCTAAGATAACATGCATTGATGTTCGGAAATAAAACCTAGTTCATTGCCTAAGACCGCGAGCAACAATGCAACTTAACCCATTGCCTAAGACATCGTGCAACAATGTGGTTCCTTGTTCGGTGATATAGACCATTTCCTAAGACGTCGTGCAGCAATGTGCTTCTTTATTCCGCAACACCGACCATCGCCTAAGATGACATGCAGCGATGTTCAGAACCAAAACCAAGTTCATTGCCTAAGACCTCGAGCAACAATGCAACCAAACCCACTGCCTAAGACATTGTGCAGCAGTGCGGCCCCTTATTCCGTAATAAATACCATTGCCTAAGACGTCGTACAACAATGTGCTTCTTTATTCCGCAACACAGACCATCGCCCCAGACTTCATGCAACGATGCTCGAAAACCAAAATCCAGCCTATCGCCTCAGACTTCACGCAACAATTTGCGAATATAACCCATGGCCTAAATCTCTAAGCAGCCATGCATCATCAAGTGTTGTTTTATTTATCCCTCCAAAAGGATGAATAAGCAAGAATAAGACATACAATACTATGTTCTCAAGCTCAAGATCATCTGCCTCGTCACCAAACCCTGGTAAGCGATATATCATCATCTTTGTCTACTTCCTCAAGACTTGTAAGGGTATGCTATATCAGCGTAACCTTATGATCGGTCGGACAAATTTTGGGTATTCCAAGTGTGATCGGTAGATTTAGAACTGACTGTTTAACGCTGGATCGCGTATGTCGTGGTAAGCAAGAGTCGCCACCGTCTTTTATTTTCTCCAACATGGACAGGACAAAAGCACAGCAAAATTCCTTATGAGATTGTCTCTCGGTTCAGGAGGTAGATTTATAGAAAGGGAAGGTGTTAGCACCCTTTCTATCCGTGGTTATCCACAGACTCTTAGATACTTGCTCTTATGTTTTCAAAATGTTTGCTTTTCAAAATGTGAGTGGGTTTGAAGAAAGTTTCTTTGAAAGATTTCTGAATGACTCTTGTATCTGTCCTCAAGAGTGTTTGAAAAATTTGCTTTAAAAGCTTTTTGAAAGTGTCAGTGTGAAAAGATTTTTGTTTTGTTTTTTAGAGAAAGTATCTATGAGTCATCTACCTACCCTAAGGAATTAAGCTGTGTAGAAGTCCTTAAGGTAGTTCCATCCCACCATTGAGAGATAGGTAGCACCACCGTTGGAGGTGTTCGGGTCAATTCGATTGTAGGGACAGTGTGGTCACCGAAGCAACAGCAGGACACCTTAGAAGCTACCCTTATGTCCTTGATCCTTTTTTAATCCGAGGCAACCGTTTCGAGGAAACTATTTTGAGGCAACTGTTTCGAGGCAACTGGATCATGGACATAAGGACCGCTAAAACGTCTTATACTTGACGACCACGTTTCGAAGGCAACGAGTGAGGCGTACCCTAGAAGTGGTGTGTGTATTTGTGTGTTGTTTTCATGTCAATGTTTTATCTTTTATCATGGCATTGTGAACTACGCTTGTTTTTAATTGACATACATTCTTTCATGCAAGTTTAGAATTTAAGAGTGCGGAAAATTAAAAGACGGAAAGATAAAAGCTACGCTATTACAAGGCGCGGGTCTATACATCGCCAAAATACAAAGACCCGTTTTTGATAAAGAATGCGGAAAGTAAATAAATACCTAATTACTATTACATCCGGAAAGCAGTTACATAATAATCGATAAGAAAATAACACGCGAAAAGAATTAAATTGAACGTCCGAGGGTTTTGACCCTTTGCTTGAAATTAAATTAAATTAAAGCCTAATTATTATTTAATTAAATAAAAGAAAGTTTTTTTTATGTTTTTGGTATTCATGAAAATAAAGAAAATTAAAATTAGAAGGAAACCCTAGTTCTAAATTATTTTAATTATTAATAAAACGTCAAAGTTGACCTAATTTAAACTAATTAGTTAATTTACATATTTATGTAAAAAAATTAATGATAATTAATAATAATGAATAATGATTAATTAAGAAAAAAGATAAAATGTCAAAAAAACCTAATTCTATGTATTTTTTATTTATTAAGAAAAGATGGAAATTTAAAACCTAAATTAAACTAAATTAATTGTTAGTTATTTATTTACAAAAAAATAGGTTAGTGGTGAGATTAATAATAATTAAATATATTTTTGTATTTTGATTTTTCTGATTTTATTATGGAAAGTTGATTTTATGGTGAATTAATGAAAACAATTAAAAACAATTGAAAAGAATTAGAAAAGGAAAGAAAATAAAATTAAAACAAAAAGATGCAAACCAAGGGGGGTATCAGGCCCAACGGGAGGTTTGATTGCAGAATTCTGGCCCATTGAAGCAAAGTCACGTTTGACTTTCAGAATTATGTACACGCTCATTGACTGTAGTGCACCCTGGATCTTATTCTGTGGCCTTCAGATTGCTCATCAAGGCCACTTGGCAAGCTATGCGTGAGGTTGTATGGTGAGACGTTGGAGAAGCGCTGCATGTGAACGTGTTAAAACAAAAATCATTAAGTATATGGGGGGACCTGGGAATCGAACCCAGGTCCCAATGCTGGCAATACACATCCTCAACCAACTGAGCTAGGCAACGCGTTTATACACATAATGGGCAGCAAATATAATATATAAAAAAAGTCAGTTATGCTGAAACGTTTAAAAAACGCGCTAACATTTGAATGCCCCAATAGCATGATGCCACGCCTGTTTTCGTCTTTGTTTGTACCTGCAACATGAACAAGATAGCGGGGGTTTTAAACCCCCACTAAGTGTAATAGTGAAAAATAGCGATTACGCCCACAGATAATATAAATTGAGCGCGAGGTTGCCATTCAAATCGTATTGAGCTCCTGAATTCAACTGCATAGGTCTCAAGGTTTAATTTTTCATCTACATGAAAGCCCTAATTTTCAAGCTTCTAAACCCTAAATTTTGTCCATGGTGGATTCTGATTTAGGCTATATTAATCCAATTGAACTGTACCAATCGCTTC